>CAUYRH010059597.1:0-74946 GCA_963574655.1 Perodicticus potto | reverse complement strand
ACTGCAACAAAAAAAATAGCTGGGGGAGGGAGAGGGTAGGGGGGAGAGAGGATAAAGGGCAGGATCACACCAGTGGTATATATTTGAATGGTCAGGAGAAAACTTCTAAACACGGATCAAAAATGTTCTCACATAGTAATGAGAAAGTCTCTTGAATGTTATCGCAATCAGGTTCATGAAAATATCTCTGATTATATCTGAAGCCCGCACACTGTACCCCATGATTGAATTATTGTACACAGCGATGAGTCAATAAAAAAAAATAGCCGGGCGAGGTAGTGGGTGCCTATAGTCCCAGCTACTCAGGCTGAGGCAGGAGAATCACCTAAGCCCAGGAGTTGGAGGTTGCTGTGAGCTGTGATGCTACAGCACTCTACCGAGGGCGATAAAGTGAGACTCTGTCTCTACAAAAAAAAAAAAAAAAAAGATTTTTCATTTCAGAACAGTTTTAGATTTATGGAAAAATTACAAAGATAGTAGGAAGATTCCATATACCCTGTAGCCAATTTTTCCAATGATGAGCATGTTACATTCCCATGATGGCCTCCTTACAACTACCGGGTCAATGTGATTCACTATGATTAACAAAAGCCCATAGTTTATTCAAATTTTTTTCATTTTTACTTTACACACACACACACACTCACACATATATTTCATGGTTCAAGATCTTGCCTAGAATACCACATTATAGGTAATTGTCAAGCTTTCTCAAGTTCTTCCTTGGCTGTAACTGTTACTGAGACTTCTCTTATTCTTCGATGACTTTGCCAGTTTTGAGCACAAGTTCTCAGGTATCTTGTAGGCATTTGAACGCCCTTTTCCCCATGATGAGCCTGGGGTGGTGGGTTTTCAGGAGGAAGACGACAGGATAGGAGTCATCATTGCTGATATTGACCTTGATCTCCATCTGTGAGTTTTCACCACTGTAACATTACTTTTTTTTTTTTTTTTTGTACTTTTTGGCCAGGGCCAGGTTTGAACCTGCTACCTCCATATATGGGGCCGGCGCCTTACTCCTCTGAGCCGCAGGTGCCACCCTAACATTACTTTTTTCTCCCCTTTCTACACCGTACTCTTTGGAAGGCAGTCACTGAACACAGCTCACCCGTAAGAAGTGGGGAATTATACTCCACTTCCTACCATGTTAAGGGAAGAGTCCACAAGCTATTTAAAATTTTTCTGCCCAAGAAATTTGTCTCTTCCCCAGGTATTTATTTATTCAATCATTTCCATTAGTACAGACTTACACATGCTTATTTTACACTTTTGGTTCTAATCCAGTTCTGCTTTCTTTATTTTTTTGCTCAAATTGGTCCAATTTTGTCCATTAGGAGCTCTTTCACTGGACTCCTGGGTGTCTTTGACACACCCCTCTTTTCCTGGGATTTTGTGTGGGTCTAAAGCACTTTCTAGCATATGAGATACTCCAGTCTCAGCTTCTGTATTGCTGACCCCAGTCCTAGACTCAGCCATTTCTCCAGGAAGCCCTAGTTCCTTTTCCTAGAGAATGGTATTAGAAATCAAGATCCCAGTGCTGGGTGTGTGTGGGGAGCATTCCGTTTTCTAGACCCTCTTAGCTGACAGGGCAAGGAAACATATTGAGAGATATTTTTATTTGTAACCAAAGTACATACAGATACATTTGTATCCATTTTAAGGTAAACATATGTTCATATGTTTCTAATTGAAATCTATTAACATTCGGATCCTCCTAACTTCCTCTCTTTGCTTATCTGCAAACTCATTCAACAGCGAAAAATCTGACTCCCACCATCTGCTATCCGTTTGATGAACTGTTCATTTCCAATATACATGTATAGCAGCATCTGAACTGCTAACCCATACCCCCGTGAGAAATTACTTTATCAGCTACGGTGCAGCATTTGTGTACAGCTTTCTTCACCTTTAGTCTTACAGACTTCACTCATTTCCAGCGTTACTAAAGTCCTCGACCCTTTTGGTGAGGTTGTTTCATACGATACAGTTAAATTGTAGTATGGTTAGGTGGTTCTTTTCACTTTCCACATTCCATCCTTGAATTCCCCCATCTCCTAACCGATTTTAAAAAATTTTCATACATTATAGCTCACTCTTTGGCACAGATTTGCTTTAACGAAAAAATAATGTTTTAAGTTACTTAACATCCAGTGAAACTGATCAGCCAGGGGATTCATTCATTCCACAAATACTCCCCAAGAGCCTTCTTGTGTCAGGTCCTGTATAAGTCTCACATGGGGGGCTTCATCTTATAGTTTTCAGCCCCTCATACATTCTCACACAATCAGGGTATGGGCATCCCCGCTTAAAAAACACTGAGTAAGGTAACTAGATTGTGGTATTTATGGCCACAGCCACAGTTCTAGAATTCCAAGATTCTTTAGCTCTGTACAACTATACTTCACTCAGTGGCAATCTGCCAAAAAAAAAGTAAAAATAATAATAATCTATTTGGAGAATTGCATTTACATAAGGTTAGAATTGTTTTTCACCTAGTTCGCTTTTGCTCCTAGTAAAAAAGGCAGTTTAAATTGCAGGGGTGAATAATAACTACCAAAGTCAACACTGCCTTTTGTCTAATACAGATGCCATCCGCACAACTTAAATTATCACCCCCTTTGTCAATCTGTGATTGCTGAAAACAACAATTAAGTCACCCTACACTAGCGAGTGATCTATATTTTTTTTATGGGTTTATTTGTTGCACAAACCACATTATCTAAACAGCTAATGAAATTGCACATGTAAAATTCTGCCAGTAAAAGAAAGAAAGGCAGTCCTTGATTATTGCTCCTGTCATTGGTGGTGGGGAGGAGAATTGCTGGCATCAGCAGATCAACAAATAGATTGTCTTCCTTAAGAATGTTAATGCTTTGTGAAACTTTCCACCTTGACTTTGACTGACTCCCAGGATGACCACATACCCCATTGTGGTGTAAGGGAGTCATAAATGGGAGATAGCTGTGTCTATTACTGCCACAGTGGGTGAACAAGGTTAAAAACCAGGCAGGAACAATACCCTGGAATTGTATGATTGAGCTGAAAAGTTAAGAAAGATTTGCTTAAGAGCTTAACATTTATATTATAATTCAGTAATAGTGTATTCAATTAACACTAGACTGTATCTTTTGATGTATAATGCACTGCCATGCTGTGGAAGTATTTTGGGAGTGGAACCTCACCTTGTGTTAGGAAGACCTTTCTGAACTTTAATTACCAGGCAAACAACTGCCCCTTGTTCATGGGGAAACTTGGAACTCAGAAAAGGAATCCAAGAGCAGGTGCTTCAGGCCAAGATGCTACCAGGTGCTTAATGATGTTGATGTAATGTAGCAACAGAACTCTGTATTTAAAGAAATAAGAAAAAAAGCTTTTCCAAAAACTTTCTGGAAAGTTTATTTTTGTTCATGGATGGTATAGATAGTTTGTTGTCCCAACAGTTGCTTTTGAGAAATTAGGTGCAATGGCCAGCTCAGGGGAGATGAGCTTTCCTGAAGTTCTGTGCATTTCAGGCTGGAGGAGGAAGGAGAGAAGACAGGGCAGGGGGAGGTTGTGCAGCGCGGGCGTTGCCCTCATGGGTGGTTATTAGAGGTGGAAGACACTGCCCATCAGGACATTCTCATGTCTCCTGAGGACCTCACACCTAAGTTCTGAGGGTCAGTCTAGGAAAAGAGCACCCAAAGGGAAGGAATGATAATCAATTATTCTAGGAGAAGAGAGGGATTAGGATTTGGACCAGGAAGGGTAAAAGATATTTCCTTTTATAGAAGACTGAGTTGGGCTTGGACGCTGAGGTATGGAGTTGTCCTGGGAAGGCCCCTGCCTTGGCCACACCAATGGAACCTCGGTCTGGGTGTGAATGAAAGTTGGGTCTAAATATGAAACTCTAATAGTGACAATTACAAAAGCAGTTGTGAAGCGCACTTAGCTTGTGACCAAGTCTTCTGCTAAATCCTACTAAGAGCCTGGGCTCAGATGCTCTGTCAAGGGTTGGGGTGACCCTGTCCCTCCTGTGGGCTAGGAAAGGGGTGCCTATGAGGACAGAGGTGCTGCCCCAAAGAGCAGCACTCTCACACAGTGCAGCAAAGGCTGCGGACCGAAAAGGGCAAGGTCAGTGCCGGGAGTGGTGGCTCATGCCTGTAATCCCACACTCTGGGAGGCCGAGGCAGGCAAATCCCTTGACCTTGGGAGTTTGAGACCAGCCTGAGCAAGAGAAAGACTCGGTCTCCAAAAAATAGAAAAAAAATTAGCCAGATGTTGCGTTGGGCTCCTGTAATCCCAGCTACCCAGGAGGCTGAGACAGGAGGATTACTTGAACCCAGAATTTGAGGTTGCTGTGAGCTAGGCTGACACCAGGGCACTCCAGTCTGGGCAACAGACTGAGACATTGGCACACACATGCAGACAAAGTAAGCAAATCTCAAAATGTATCCCTGAGAACAAGTCTTATGTCACTTTGAGAAACCTCAGAATAGCAGGAAAGCAAAGGCTAGGGGTCCCCCATGAAGTCACATTCTAGCGACTACATCAGAAGGGCTAGTGCATTCAGGCCTCGGAGTCGAAAGCCAGTAACATTTCAGTTGTAGGTCGTAGTTTGGTAAAGCCCGGACCCAGAGGTTACACTTAGGGTTTTTTCCTGCTGTGTAACAATTTTCTGCAAATTTTCTACCACGGGAGTTACAGTTTTTCTCAACAAATTCAGTACCTAATTAGAAAAAAACTAGCACTTAAAAACAGAACACACAGTATTTCCAAGACTTAGAGCTTGTGGCAGCCCATGGTGGACACACCTCCCTTTTGTCCTCTTCTTATAGGCCCTAGAATATGTACCTCTATGTGCACATGTGCACACACACACACACTCACGTGTGTGTACACACACGCTCACACACACGCATCCACACGCACACACTCACACACACGTGTGTGTACACACACGCACACGCTCACACACACGTGTGTGCACACACACGCTCACACACACGCATCCACACGCACACACTCGCACACACTCACACACACGCATCCACACGCACACACACTCACACAGCCATGTGTGTACACACACGCACACGCTCACACACACATCCACATGCACACACACACTCACACACTCACACACACGCATCCACATGCACACTCTCACACACGCGCATCCACACGCACACACTCACACTCACGTGTATGCACACACACACTCACACTCACGTGTGTGCACACACACGCACACACTCACACACACGTGTGTGTACACACACGCTCACACACACGCACGTGTGTGCACACACACGCTCATACACGCGCATCCACACGCACACTCACACAGCCGTGTGTGCACACACATGCACACACCCACATGCATCCACACGCACACGCTCACACACGCGTGCATCCACACGCACACACACACGTATGTGTACACACATGCACACACTCACACACATGCATCCACACGCACACACACACACACGTGTGTGTATGCACACGCACACACTCACACACACATGTGTGTACACACATGCACACACTCTCACACGCATGCCATCACAGGCACACACACTCACACACGTGTGTGCACACACACGCTCACTGGCGCACACACATGCACACTCACATGCTCACTCATGCACACACGTGTGCGCACACACATGCACACTCACGCACACACACATGCACACACACATATGCACATGCACATGTGGTGCACACACACACGTGCACACTCATGCTCACACATGCACACTTACATGCACTCACACATACACACTCACATGCTTACTCTCACATGCATGCTCACATGCTCACTCACATGCATGCTCCTGCTCACTCACACATGCACACTCACATGAACACTCACATGATCACTCACACACGTGCACACTCACATGCTCACTCACGCATGCACATTCACATGCACATCACATATGCTTACTCACATATGCTCACTCACATATGCACACTCACATGCTCACTCACATGCATGCTCATGCTCACACATGCACACTCACATGCACACTCACATGCTCACTCACATATGCACACATGTGCACACTCACATGCTCACTCACACACACACATACTCCCACTCACGCTTCTCTCTCAGATATCCGCAGTGAAGCTGGAGTACTTATGCTCTTACGATCCTAAAACCTTTGATTATAACCCACACTAAAAAATAACAAAGGTCATAAAATGTGTAGGTGGGAACTTGCCAAACATTTGTAGCATTCATAAAGTGCTTGAAAAATGTCTACATTTATTTGAATAACACTTGCCTGCCAGTGTAGATTTCTTTCTATTTTTTCTTTCATTGTGTTTAAGCAAAGGTCTATACAACAGCTCACTTATGAAGACCAGGCAGACACCAGCTCTGACCAGCTCTAGATTCAGCACAAGGCAGAATGGCGTTCCATTTCCTTTTTTGGTACCAGAGGCCTTGATCTCCAAACAAACACACGAAGTGGATCTCTACTACACTCTGGCTGGAGGGGAGCTAATCATTGACATTCAAGACACTCTTGCTACTTGACACACTTAAACAATAAATGTGCAGCTGTCCTTCTGACTGAATTTTTACTGTGGCAAAGAATTGTCCCCTTAAGGGCTCACATAACTCTGCGCAGGTGTTTGGCCGACTGTAGCCTGTCTGCTACTTTTTTATGCATCCTGGGAGTGTCCAGCTCAGAGACTGGCACAAAGGAAGTGGTTACTGTGTACTTGTTGGAGGGGGGAACAGTAAAATCATTGCCACCAAAGGAGCACGCCCTCAGACCCGGGTGTCTGACAAAGATTGAATTCCCTTAATTACTATGTGACAAAGTGATTATAACCCTTGCATCATGGGTGAGGAAATTGAGGCTGGGAGAGGTTTAACTTCATACAACATGAGGTTGGAAGAGCTGGGATTTGAACTAAGTTCCTCAGATTTTAATTGTGTAATACCACACGCTTTACTCTTAAAAAAAAATCCACTTAACTTCCAGAATGTTCATATTAATCCTGGTGCTTATAAAAATTGTATTTCAAGAGAAACTCACAGTAGCACTCCAAAATGAATATTTTTATAACCTTTACCTGAGCGAAACGAAACTTAAATACGTCACAGAATGTCACCATACATTTGTAGGGCTGGAGAGCTATGTCTGGACATTAAGGCTCTGGTTTACTAGGAGCAAAAATACTACTTCTGATAAGGCACATGGCTTCTCACTTTGGTTTATTTCTTCCAGTCTTTCAAAATGGAAGTGACTCGTTATCTGTGTTTTTGCAACCTGAGATAATTTGGAACTCGGGAAGTCACATTGCTTCAGTGGAGGCAACTGGAACAAAGATGCTATTAAAACCTTAAGGATCAGCCAGCCACGTTAAATAATAGTTCCACTACTGCAGCCACCAGCAAAACAGCGGCATGACCATCACCGCCACCCTCCTCATTGTCACCACCATCATCATTACCAGGAGGGGTTCTAAGGACAGGATGCATGTGGCAGTTTCCTCTCCCTCATGTGACTGTTACATTTCCCTTGTATTAAAGAGTTATCTCCGACAATTACCCATCCCTGTTCAAACTTCAAATATTTTAGCCATGACTTTGACGGAAACAGACTTTTAGTAAGTGAAAACAAATACCCAAGCTGTATTCAGAGCAGAGGTCATTTATAAATTTCTCTCTTTGATCAGTCAAATGCTTCTCATTGTTTATTTGGAAGTAGTTGGTCTTTAAAGATGTCTTTGAAGTAAGGTGGAATATATGCTTTATCCGACTCACTCCCCCTGCCCAAAAAACCCATCGCACTCCCCACCCCCTCACATACATGTTTCTATGACATCCAGCTCTTGCTCATGGATTTGTCCTATTATATAAGAACTAATGTCATGGCCTGTGTTTCAAGGTCTTAGATTCATACCCTGCCTGGCTAATAAACCTGGGGTCAGACTTTATTCTCTAAACATGCAATGATTCTAATCTACAATGACCTGTGCCATCAGAACAATCCCTGTGGTTAAAAAATGTAATGAGTGTTCAGATTAATTTTATTAATCAAACTATTAGTTTTTGCACACACAAACTGGTATTGTCCTTTTCTGAATGTCAATACAGTCTTGAACAATCTCTCTGAAACACCCCTCAAAGTTTGTGACATCTCCTATTTCAGGGTAGTAAAGCTCTCCTTATTCAAATGAATTTGAGTTTTGAAAAAAGCCTCATTCAGAAGCAGCCCATTGAGGAAAGTGAATAATCAAGCTGAGAATTAAACTTTCTTGTTTTGGGTCAAAAATAAGCTTTGAATAAAATGGAATACTGTGATTCTCAGTGGGTAAGTAAAAATTCTGGGGTAGTATTTGATGTGTATTTAAAAAATGCATTAACAGGGCGGTGCCTGTGGCTCAAAGGAGTTGGACGCCAGCCCCATATGCTGGAGGTGGCGGGTTCAAACCCAGCCCCGGCCAAAAACCACAAAAAAAAAAAAAAAAAAAAAGAAAAAAAAAAGCATTACTAGTTGACAAATAGAAAAAAAAAATCTGTCTTCATTAAATAAGCAACAAAATTAAATTTCAGCTTAAAATTTAAAGTTTTTAGATGATTTAAGTCATATGGAGTTCAGGACAGAATATGACTGAGGTCTTTTTTTAACATTTCAAAAGGACATGTGAGCTTTAAAAAGGTTCAAATGTACTTGTGTTATAAGACTGCTTTTCTTGAGCAGCTATTAACCTAACTTTAAATGCAGTTTACAAGCGAGGACTCCAGAAATATTTTGGAAAATGGTGGCTACTTGGAAATATAGGCTTAGCATTCTAGGATGACTATATTTTGAAGGTTAATGCTCATTTTACTATTAAAATTCTACTATATTCATTTAAAAATTAGATTAACAATTGATAATCATATCTTTCCCATGAAGCCCTTTTTCCCCCAAAGTTGAAGGGCTTTGCAGATTTTAGACTGAAAGTTTCCACAATCCTTATGAAAAAAGACCAAGTCCTATAATGTCTCTTTCTTGGGTTTTTAGGTTTTCTGAAATTTCATGTCCCAGAGAAATACCAAATATAATTCATTACAGTTTAAGTTTGGTGGTTGTTATTTAAGCCAACACGTAGTTTTAGATGTTATGCTTATAAAACTGCCGTCTTGCAACCTCTGGAAATGTGTCTAAGTATCCTTATGACATCTCCGAAGGAAAATGGATCTCAGGACCACATCTTCAGGCTTTTCCTGTCCAGAAGGAATTATCTGATATTATCAACTACCATTTTTAAAAAATGTGATAGAATCTGGACAAAGAAAGCCACATGTGAGGGCTCCTGTTCTGCCGTCCTCTGCTGTCTCCTCCAAGACAGAAGATGGTCACTCAAGTGTGACCCATCGCCACACCCCAAACAAAAACAGAAATGCATTTCCTGCCCTGCACAGCTCGTCTATATGACACATAAAGGTTTTGCCAGTGGGTCCAATTTTTCTTAGACAAAAAAAAAAAAGGAAGTCACTGTGAGGTCACTAATGACCAGGGTCTCTAAAATGTAAAACTCTTTGTTTCATCGCTGTGAGGCAGTTTTGTCTTGCCCAGACAGCTGTGCATTCATGGAAATCCACCGAAGCCAAATGTCAGGGAGGAATTCCTTGATTGGGCCTGAGACATGAGTCAGCTATTTTTAGGGTTTCAGCTGGTGCCACATGACCTAAAAGGTGCTACACTTCCTTCTACTGGGATCACTTGGGAAATAAACATCAGACGGAATTTTAGACTCTGCTTATATCACTAGTGCCGCTTTAAAATAAACTGGTTCTTAGAATTCATTCCCCCAGCCTGACAAAATCTACTTGCCTCCTCTGGCGTGGAGAGCATAGAAAGTTACTGGGAAATACACTAAATTCAGTAAAGAATTTTGGTTCACTTTATTAATAACTCAAAGAATGAGCCTGACTCCAGACTCCCTTGGGTGGTACTTTTTGCTCAGGGCTCTGCTGAGACCACTGTGGAAGATGACAGGATGTGTCTGGGGTCCCCTGGCTACCATATCCCATGGGGTGCTTGTTAAAATTTAGGGTCTCAGACCCCATCCAGACCTTCTAATCAGATTCTCAGGGCCCAAGAACTTGCATGTTTTATGGATTTCCCGTGATTCTTGCATAAGCTAAAGTTTGAGAACCATTGGTGACTAAGGGCCCATAAAATTAGGAATTGGAAATTCGGGTTCTCAGCTGCTTCCACTCCCATTCCACATTCATCGATTCTACATCTTGGATTCCTCCTAGTGCTGTCTTTTAAAGAAATGGTTCTGTGGCAAGCACAACCACTAGCAGACACATTTAGAAGGAACCGTTTCCTGCTTATCTTCAGGAGTGATTTATTTCTGGTTAGCATACAAATCAATGCATAAACACATGATTTTGTCCAGATAACTCCATAACATACAAGGCCAACTCACTTCGTTTACTGCTAAGACACAGTTCAGCATCTCCAGATGCAACTGATTTGAACCACTCAGAGGTCTGGGAAGACCCTCGTGAATGTTGGCTTGGATAGCCGGGATTAATGCTTTACTTTCCCTCTCCCACCCGAGAGCACACCCAAAATCCTACCCCCTCTAATACTCAGATAGGAAGTTCAGCCCAACAGATCTTCAAATTAAATGAAGTGTAAGAATGTAACATTTACAAACATGACCAGGGAGTGCATTTTCTATGCCACCTTTTAGGTCATACAGAATAAAGACATTAGGAACATGTTGATATTATGTTTGCTTGTAAGACAAGTTTGTATTGTGGGTTTTTTGCTTTCTTAAATACCCAAAGTAAGCCTTTCTTAGGGTGGCAAATTTGTCAGGCAATCTAGAGGAAGCAAATAATCAAAATTATTTCAAATTTAAAACCATCCAAAACTCATATAGCATTCCATCGAATCTCGTGCCATAAAGGCTCGATTTGATGGAGATAAATTTTGTAGCTTAAAAATTTCAAACCCATAAAACATGGTACATAGTGACTCACATATGTTAGTTATTTATTAAGCACTTACTATCTACAAAGCTTTATATTCTATATCCTCTGGGAACTAGAAAGGAAATAATATACTTGAGTCAAGTCTTCAAGAAATGAATAATCGGGCGGGGCACGGTGGCTCATGCCCCTGAGCAGTCTGGGAGGCCGAGGCAGGTGTATGCTTGGCTCAGGAGTTCAAGACCAGCCTGAGAAAAAGTGAGGCCTCATCTCTACCAAAAAAAAAAAAAAAAATAGAAAATCTGAGGCAAGAGAATCACTTGAGCCCAAGAGTTGGAGGTTGCTATAAGCTACGACTCTACAGTACTCTACCCAGGGCAACAGCTTGAGACTTTGTCTCAAAAAAAAAAAAAAAAAAAGAAAAGAAATGAAGAATTGAGATGGCTATGGACGAAAGGAATAATGCTTATCCCAGACTTCAGAACAAATGCAAGAATTACAGCTTGGTCATCATGTGGGAGAGAGGGAAAAGTCGCAGTGCTGTTTCCAGCCGCCTTTCCCCCATCGAGGTTCACTGTTTAAAGAAAGTACATTTTGCCATGAATTTCTCTATGAATCTGCGCTGGGGTGTGGGTCTTTGTGTGAGTATTTGCCTTTCTCTAAGTGTTGGTTTTGGTGTATTCATCTCTCGATTTTGTTGTTATTATTTCTTATTTATCTTGCAGAGATATCCTATAAAAATACAAGCATTTATGTCGATACATACTGTTTGTTTCTGTTTTTCCTTTTCTTAAAATAAAAAATAGTGGCATATTCTACTGATTTCTCTGTGCTTCCACTCGGGAGACTGCTTCAAAGAAAGATATGCATAGCACTGCATTTTAATTTCATTTCATGTCCCTGAGAAGGTACAAACACCCAGCTTACAATATTTGCATATGTTAGGTACAGTCGCTCTTATAGTTGTGTCCCACAAGTCAACTGCATTTTTAATGGCTGCATAGTACTCTATTGTCATACCATAATTATTTTAACCAATTCCTTATCATTGTCATTGATAATATTTCCAATTTGTTGACACTCTTGTAAATAGTTAGAAGTAGATTTGTTAAATATGTGCATTGTATTCTCTTAATACAATACAAGTAGATTGTTAAATACATGCATTGTATTCCCTTGGCAATTTTTAATATGAAGGCAAACTTAAAGTCTAAATTAATCAATGGATTTACCATTCTCCCAAAGAGTACAACCTATAAACACTTAAACTTCAATAGCTTCTTCCTTACTTCTATGCCTCTGTGCATTTTAATTTTAGTTCTATTTTATTTATATCTGTCTCCCACATTGAAACTTTGCTGATGTATACCCGTCATTTTACTAATTTCTCCACTCACCATCATTTCTGTTTCTGTATAAAATGCATACTTAAGAATTCTTGTCATGAGGATAGATTTGATGGAAACTTTACACTTCTGTCTTAAAATATCTTTATTTTTTCAACTATATGTTTGAATGAATGATATGTTTGTGGGTATAAAATTCCAGATTTTGAGCTGTTTTTCTCCCCTTGGTGTATTGAAAATATCATTCCACTGACTCCTGACTTCCATTGCTGCTGTAAGGAAGTCAGCTGCCAGTGGAATTCTTACTCATTTGTAGATAATACTTCTTTCTACTTGCTTTGAAGTAAACCTCATTATTTTCCCTTTGCAATTTGATTGTACCTTCTATAGTTGTACATTCTTAAAAAATTAATCTCCTATGATTGTCTCCATTTTTTAAATATAAGAATTGGAATCTTTCAACAGTGGCAGGAAATTCTTAGCTCATTTTAATTTGAATATTGCCTCTTTCCAATTCTCATAATTATGTCCTGCAACTCTATACCACAAGATTCTTAATGTCTGTTTAGGTTCTCCATCTCCTAATTCCTACAGAATTACTTTCCAGTTCTCTAATTCAGTCTTCAGCTCTATTTGTAATGTGAACTGAATATTGAGTTTTGGATACAATTACTATATTTAGCTTTTAAGCATTCTTTTGGGTTATTTTTGATTTTTCTTTATTTATTTTCTAATCTTACATTTACGATGCTTTGTGTTTATGTTTGTTGTGATTTTAACTGTGGATACACGCTCCTTGGAGCTTTATCTTTAGTAATTCTTAAAGCCTTGTTTTCAGGTAAGTTCCTTCAGGGAGAATTTGCAAAATTTCTTCTACCTGACATCAGGAGGGCACACCTAAACAGGGGATACTTTAAACTCAATTCTAGGTTTGAAGTAGTGTGAACGTGGGTTGAAACTTCTTATGAACACTGGATTACGGTTAAGAGTTTTCAGTAGAGATATTTTCCCCTTTCACTTAGCTCCAAGATTGAGAGAAGATGTACTTTTTTTTTGTAGAGACAGGGTTTATCTCACTTTATCATCCACAACAGAGTTCCATGGCATCACACAGCTCACTTTATCGCCCACATAAAGTTGATCACCTGTGTGACGCCATGGCACTCTACTTAGGTGATCTCTTGCCTCAGCCTCCTGAGTAGCTGGGAATACAGGAGCCCGCCACAATGCCCGGCTAGTTTTTTGTTGTAGTTTGGCTGAGGCCAAGTTTGAACCCACTGCCCTTGGTATATGGGGCCAGCACCCTACTCACTGAGCCACAGGTGCCGCCCAAAGATGTACTTTTTAATAGTTCCTCCTGTGGTTTCTAAGTTTCATCTGATGTTTCTAGATTGCATTTTCCTTTCAGATTATGCCCCTTGGTTGGCCTCAAGGATTTGCCTCATGTGTCTCACACTTGGAACAGTTGACAAACAGGAGCTCAGAGAAGTCATGGTTTAACAGATTCCCTCAGAACAGAGGCCAGATTCAGTGCTTACTCACCCAAGTGCATTTCTTCTTTTAGTAATGCTGCACTCTCCAATGACTTTTCTTCTTTTGTTTGTTCACAAATGAATTTAGAAAGAGGTTTATTTTTAAAAATTAAATAAATGGAACTGGCATCTATTTTTGTCATTTTAGCCTATCTCTTCAGAATTATGTCAAGAAGCAGTAGAGCCCATAAAATTCTCAAGATCTACACTTTCATTTTTAATTATTTCCCATAGCCAATTCTGAGGCATATTCTTTTTCTTTCTTTCTTTTTTTTCATGGCTAAGTAAGGTCTTTTTTTTTCTTTTTTTTTATTAAATCATAGCTGCGTACATTAGTGCAATCATGGGGTACAATGTGCTGGCTTCATATGCCATCTGAAATACTTTCATCAAACTGTTCAACATAGCCTTCATGGCATTTTCTTAGTTACTGTATGAAAACATGTGTGTTCTGCATTTAGTAAGTTTCACCTATACCCTTCTAAGATGCACCTCTGAGGCATATTCTAAAGGTATGATGCAAGAGCAGTAATATCACAGCATGGTGGGGAAGCTGGTACATTTCTGAAACTCTACAAACTTGACAGATTATTTCTTTACTCTAAGCTCTATAAATACAAAGTATTCCTTTACTCAACACACACACACACACACACATTTAATAGTTTTTTGAAAGCTATTTAAAAAATTGTATCAGGTATAAAATTTGATAAAGTTTGTAAAGTATAGGGTTTACTTTAAATAATATGAATAAAATGGTGAGTTTCCTGGAAATCACTTTGTGAATTCACCTGTATGAATGGAGGGTGTTAGAGTTAGGGAAGTGTTACACACCTCAATTGAGGCAGTAACCACCAGTTTTAAATCTTTTGGAGGATTTCACTGCAATATTTACTTTTTTGAAAAATGTTCAGGTTAGGGTGGCACCTGTGGCTCAAAGGAGTAGGGCACCAGCCCCATATGCTGGAGGTGGTGGGTTCAAACCCAGCCCTGGCCAAAAACTGCAAAACAAACAAATAAAAAAAAAGTTCGGGTTAATTTGAAAGTACATATGAACAGGTTACATTATTTGAATTTGTAAGGCAAAGCCCAAAGTCTGGGTTGTATGTAGTTGAGTCCTTCACCCAGAAAGTGTGCCATATCCCCTACATTATGCCCAATAGGTGGGATATTATTGAGCTCCCTGCCCCCTTGATATTTACTTTCTTGATGATATGTTGGACAAAGAAGGATGCTTAAACCCCAAGGAGTAATGCACAATTTATTAGGAGACAGAATAAAATATTACAGCTCTATTTATAATGATTTCATCTCATCCTTTTGCAATTTATTTTTGTCAAACTCTGTGATATATGGAATTCGTTTTTATAGTCTTACATGTACATAATTTGTATAATCATAGTCATAACAGGAAACATGTCTGGAAGAGTTACTGATGGCTCTGTCATCTCAAAGGCGCAGAGGTCATTGAAAGAAACAAAGATGGCCTTCTCCATGGCACGGGAACCCACGAACACAGGTAAGATCCTAAAACTTGGTGGCAAGAAGAGATTACATACAGAAAAAGAAAAAAATCAGCGAAGAAACAAGGAATGTCGATAGGAAGGAATGAAAAGGATGAAGCTTGCCACCCTGACACTACAGGAAAGAAAGAGGGAAATGAAAATGAATGGCCATCATTTCCCAACACCTGTTTCTGCTACTTATTCTTAATAATTCCCTTGGTGGCACAAAGCCAACTAACCACACATGGTAATCAAGTGTTTGCACTTGCTGGCGCACACATTTATTGCAGAAGCTCCAAGTTGGTTACAGAGTTGATCCTGAACCATCTCTGTGTCTCCCAAAGGGAGAATAACGTTTGGTCTTAACCCAAACATCTCTCCGCTGCCTGATTAGAGAGTTGAGAATGTGAGTTAATTTTGCTTCAGTGATACTCTTGAGATGCAGAGAAACTCATTAATTGTTTTCTTTGAGAAGCTATTTTAAAACTTAAAGTGTTAAATTCCCTTTTGAAAGGGGAAACCCCAGTTATGGGACTGTCTACCCTCCAGTATGGGGTTGAAAGGAACCCTCCGTAGGCTCATACAGAGGACAAGAGCCTCTGGGCTTTCCGACATGGCTCCCAGGAGGTGTGTAGAGTTGCATGTGCAATCCCCGAATTGTCCAGAAACCAGTTTGAGAACTTCTAATCAGCTCCTGCAAACAGGCAGTGCTGGGCTCTCAGAGGCAATTGCCCAGGCATACAATATTCAAAGAACAGAGTCTTTTGTTAGCACCAGGTGTTTTCAGGGAACGGGGATAGATAAAGGGCAGGGGAAAGTTTTCTGTCTTACGGTACCCTAGACAGGCATTCTCCATCGGTTTGTGGCTGTATGGACCCAACTCAATTAATTTATTCTCTAGCAGCTATTGAAGGTATAAAACTGAGTAAAGCAAACTTCCTTTCTGGGAAGAAGTCACACACAGTACAGAACTCAGTAATTTGCCTGTTTTTGTTTTGTTTTGTTTGATAAGTTGTGTATGCATATCAATCTATGCATCATTTTTTCCTGGGGAGGTACTTCCCAGATTGCAAAAAGCTCCTAAGAATGAGGAATCCTAAGAATGAGGAATTAGAAGTGCACCAATATATCTTGGATCACTTTTCATTCATTTGGGGATGGTAGTTCTTAGAATCAGAACCATCGAGGACATACAAAGCAAATCATATGGAACCGGCAGCCCCCTGTGGAGGACAGGCCCTCTAACTCTCACCACTGAAGGATCGAGCAAAACACTTCCGGACAGCTGAAGACAGTGGCATTGGCCTTGGTGGTGGGAAATTCTATTTTTAAGGACTTCTAAGTTTTTCTTTCCTTTTGACATGCACATGGGTGGCTGATTTCTCATAAAAATCAAATTTTGTCAAATCCCAGCATAAGCACTCTGAATAGAAAGAGAATTCTCATCATAATATTTTTAAACTTTTCCTACACAACTTCAAGGAAGAAGAATCTACAATAAGAACAGCATGCGTGGCAAAGCACTGACACAGGAGAAGCTATCATTTCAGTGATGAGCGTGTAGACTCGGAGATAGACTGGTTAGGATCAAGTTCTAACTCTAGACCTGCTCACTACTAAACCTCAGTTTCTTCATCTGTAAAATGGGAGTAACAATAGTATCTCCTTCTTTGGGTCACTATGATTTAGTGAGTTAATGTCGGTAAAGTCTTTAAAACAGTGCCTGATTCGTTGTAAGTATGACAGAGATTTACAAGGAATCTTAAGTATATTTCCCTTCTTAACTGTGCTTCCCTTTTGCAGTTTTTTTGTTTTTGTTTTTGTTTTGGCTGGGGCTGGGTTTGAACCTGCCACCTCCCGTATATGGGGCTGGCGCCCTACTCCTTGAGCTACAGGCGCCACCCTGTGCTTCTCTTCTGGACTATATTTCCCTTTTTGGGTCCCCTTTGACACCTTGACCCTTCTCTCCAGCCAGTAACTAGACTGTAGTTTATGATTATTGACACACAAAAGGGTTATAACAGCAAAGATCAAAGGGGAAAAAGGCCTTCTTGTGGCCTTGAGTTTTAAGAGGTGGGTTCTGAGAAAATGGAAACAGGACAGAGGTAAGATATAGGTAAAATATCAAACCCTAATCGGAGGATGCTCTGCCCTTCAGCTTCCCATACAATTGGCTACGAAAATACGTCTTAGACTGGAAGGATAGAAGTTGGATTGGGGAGTTACAAGAGTGAGCTCTGCAGTACAATCCTTCTCAAGGACTCTGCAGAAGGGGTCAATGAACCCTGGTTTCCCATGTCAAGTGTTAGGGATGCTGGAGCCAAAAGCCAACCAAACAAAACTGAAAACAAGCCAACCAGTGAAGCGCCTTGTGTGTACGATCCTGGCATCTGAGCACAGATCAAACCCATGTGCCATCTCTTTTTTTTTTTTTCTGTAGAGACAGAGTCTCACTTTATCACCCTCAGTCGAGTGCTGTGGCGTCACAGCTCACAGCAACCTCCAGCTCTTGGGCTTAGGTGATTCTCTCGCCTCAGCCTCCCAAGTAGCTGGGACTACAGGCGCCTGCCACAACGCCTGGCTATTTTTTGATGCAGTTTGGCCGAGGCTGGGTTTGAACCTGCCACCCTCGGTATATGGGGCTGACGCCCTACTCACTGAGCCACAGGCGCCGCCCATGTGCCATCTCTTTATGGTTCTGGAGAAGTGGCAGTGACTGTAGATGGTGGCTTGGCAGCTGTGACCTCAGTTGGCCTACAGAGTTCTCAGGCACTATCATGGCCCCAGCATTGTGTCTTGGCCCACAAGAGCAGCAGACAGAGGATAGGAAAGAGGCCTTCTCAGCTGCCACCTGGATGAACAGTGACATGAGACGAAATTGGGTGAGCAGATGACGCTGAGGATGAGGACAAGATACACCCTCAGGCAGACATCACGTGACTCCTTGGTGGTCAGGCAGACATCATGTGACTCCTCTGGTGGTCAGTTTCACCGAGAAAAGAGACAGAGAAGGAGAAACTGATTTTATCACTCAAAAAAACACGAGACGTGACACAGAAATGAAATTGAGTTATGAAAAACCCGAGATACCTTTTCTTCATACACTTGAATATGCAGACAGCGATTCATACCTGTTCTACCTGTTTCCTCCGTGACTCAGAAGTTGTCTTCGTTCAGGGAAAATGAAATAAGCTTTGGCTCGAAAGAGTCTGTGCCTCACTGGCAACATATAAGTCATCAGGGTGTGTCTCCACCGCCTGCCAAGGCCCAACAGAGACGAGCAGAGGCTGGGAATTTGGAAGCAACTGATACCATGAGATCACGCTTGTACCACCTTCGGGTGGGGTGAAGGGTGCTGGGGAGCTCCCCGTTTGGAGGGAATGGGGACCTCAGTGCTGGTGCTACGGGCACATCCATGCCTGGAAGGCTGGAATACTGTCACCCTGCACTGCTGCTCTGTTCCAGCCGAGATGCTGCAGACGGTTGTCATTGGTGTCTACCGTATTTTAGCCATTGCATCAGATGCCGGGACACTCTGGGAGCAATAAGACATGCTCTCTGCCTGCAGAGTGCCCAATCCAGGTGCCCAAGGAGATGTGTTCAACGTGCGTGGGGCGTAGGCTGGTAGGGACCCCAGAGGAGGATAATGGGCCTGTTTGAGGGTGCTCAGGGGCAATTTCTAGAAAATAGGACTCCTAAACAGCGTCTTGGAAGATCCACAGGAATTCATTACACCGAAAGAGATGGGCAACAAAGAAGTTACTGGCGGATCAACTCTGCCAGGGCCCAAATTGGACCAAGGGCTTCACAGACCCTTCCACCCAGTCTCGATTGTAGAAAGTGGCCCCAAAGAGGGTTTAGAGCAGATGACAACAGTCTGGGCTCAGACATACCTGAGCTGAGGGCTGGTAATTAGGGTGGTGGCTTCTAGTGACAGAGAACAGCAACCAAGAGGCTGCTCTTCGTGGCTTCTAGACCTCTGGCCTAGTTCCCCTCTGGCAACCTCAAAACCTAGATTCCTCTTCTTCCCTGCTTCCCACCCGGCTGCTATGTGGAGTTTCCAGTTTCGGCCCCTCTAACCAGATCTTTCTAGCGGCCCCCCTGGCCTCCAGGCATGGCCAGAACATTCCTGGAATGAGCTAGCAGCCATGGAGCCAGGCAGGGCGATGGGGACAGGCAAGCTTCCAAATTCATCCCAAGGCAGGGGAGGAAGCTCCAGCCCACCTCTGGAAGACTATGGGTTGTTACTTAGTCACAACTGCATTTTCATAATTAACAGTGTGTCCGGGGCTTCTGGGGATTGCAGAAACTCGATACTGGCCCTCGCTAAATGATTGAGCTGCATTTCTGAAATACGGCTCTCAGTTCCGCTGGCTTCAGCTTGGCTCTCCTGATTCATTACTCATGCCCACGCCTCAGAGTTTCACTTCCTCACAGCCGTCCAGGACCCCACAACATTGCCTGGGAAGCAGAAGGATGAGAGGGTACAAAGGTTGGGGGGAGAGCACGGGGAAAGACAAAGATCCTACACAAGGCACTGGGGACACGCAGCAGTTGGGCAGATCTGTGGGCCAGGCCACTTGGGGATGGATGGGCCGAAAAGGAATAAGAAGGAGAGGAAGCTTTGAGAAATTAGAGGCCGTCAAGAGAGAAGTGTGACGCTGCCCTGGAACAGGAAATTATGTGACATGGTTATGAGATCAAAATGCAGCTCTGGCTATTGATTAAATTAGTTTATCTCTGCAGCACAGCCCCAAGCTGCAGAAGAGAAATCAGGGTTGGAGATAAACCAGCAATTGAGCCTGCTGTGCACCGTTGCGAAAGAAGAAAGTGCTGCCTTCACTGCCACCCTGCCGTTTTCTAAGGAACCACGATGCTTCCTTTTGGCAGGAGATTTTTTGCTTTCCTCCCTCAAACTCCTCACCCTTCAGGTGGGGAAGTGGGGCTAATTATGTTAATTGTTTCAGCGGATTCTGAGGGAGCTGCAGTCCTGATCTCTAATGAACATGGAACCTTCCAGTAGAGAGAGAATGACCTGGACAGCTAAGGGACAGAACTGACCCCAAGGGCACCTGACCCGATGGGAGCTAGTCCAGCAGGGTCCAGTGCTGACAAGGACACAGAGCCCGGCAGTTCCCCATTTAAGCTGCACCAAGACTCACCTGGGAGCTTTAAAAACATACCCATGTCCCCCAGAGGTTTAACTGAATTGGCGTGGAGCAAGGCCCTTGCACAGCTACTTAAGCACAAAGATCTTGTGAGTGTAATGTGCACTCCAAGCTGGAGACCTCCTGGCTTAGGCCACACTTTTCATTTTCCAGATAAGAAAACCACAGCCACAAAGGTAACATACACCAGTTTTCGCAGCTGAGAAAGACAAGGGTTTTCTGACCCGCAGGCCAACGCTCTCCCTGCCACGCCAGAAGCCTCTCAGCATGAATGTCTTCTTGACATGACTCCTGACCCTTCCTGCGCAGAGGTGACGCAGCTGTCACTCCCAGACTGATCCCTTTGGGGTTCAGCAGTCTCCAGGGAGGTTAATTCCAGCCTGCCGAACAGTTCGCAATAGGCTGAAGAGAGCAACACTGCTGGAGGTTAGACATGTAAATAACTCCCTCTACGTGAACACACACAGATCAATATCCCCACACACGTGCACACACCTGCACGCAGGGATGATGCCTCCACTTGGATTGGACAGCAGGTGGCTTTGTTTGGGAAATATAGGCACTGCTAACAGTAAAAAAAAAAAAAAGAAGGAAGGGAAAAAGGAAAGAAGGGAGGGAGGGAAGGAAGGAAGAAGGAAGGAAGGAAGGAAGGAAGGAAGGAAGGAAGGAAAAAAAAAGAAAATATTAATCTGGAGGAGAAAGCATGAACAAAGACAACAGAGACAGCTGCGCTACTGATATTCCATTTTAGAAGCTTTCCCTTCCATCCGGGCTAGGGCAGGGCATTTCTTAGAAAGCTCTGGACTGCATACACATCTGACCAGGCACAAATGCTGGGGTGGAGAAATCCAGCAAAAAGATGCCCCTGTCTTCACAGAAGAATTCAGTTTGGCGACAGCTGACAGAATTTCAAATGTAGAAAACGCTTCACAGCTTTTTCTTTTTAATGCTTAACTCTACGGGGTTTTTGCTTTTCTTTTCTTTGCTTTTAATAAATAGAATAGCTTTGCAGCCTACTAATCCTCAGAACAAATATTCTCTAGTCAAGGAAAAATAGGAGATTAATTTGATTTCATACAAAGCTGCATTCTATTTTGGAAGATCTTTTGGTCACTTTTAAGTAGAAGAGGGAAAGGGAACAGATGAAATAGCTTACCGTGGAAATGGCATTCTTGAACATTCATTTTTATTCATTCCCAAGCCCAGTGGAGCGTGATGTAGAACAACGGTCCCAGTGATGACTTGGAGCTGACACCCTGCCCCCCGCAACACACAGCACATTGTCAGTTACATTCTAGACTCTAAACCACAGAGATGCAACTGGCATCTCATAACATACCTGGCAGTTGGTAACAGGCAGTTGTGGGGGAAAATGTCTCCCCCAAATGTTGCTGTGGGGGCTTATGTCAAACATACCATGATCCATATTCATGCACACACCACTTAGCCTTCAGGAGGTTTGCTAGTCCCCTCCTGATGAATGAGAAGTCAGTAAACAATCAGAGGAAATGTAGACATGGAACCAGAAGAAAATAGAGGACTCCATCCAGGACAATGAATGCCACCAGCACGCACAGGATTCCGGAGCCTGAAATGATGACCAACGACAGGTGCACTGGTGCAGTAACCTAAGGGTACAACTTGCAACTGTTTATCTTAAAAAGGGACCCTGGAAAGTTAAATTGTGTAAAAACAGACATCCAGTGGGTGCATTGTAGAGATTTTTATGGCAACGTCAGCATCCTCCCTGTAAGTTTTACACATAGAAGTACCTCCAAAGTTCTACGAAAGAGAAGATCCAAGTTTCACAAGGGACTTCCGTGGGACCTTGAAGTCAGTCCGAGAGGCCGATGATCATTGACCAGGGGTGTGCTGTCATTTCTTGGTATCATGAATTTTATCATTATAACTCTATCATTTAGAAATTTGAAACGTTTAAAAATGTATTTTCAAAAACACATCCTGTGCTTGAAGAGGCTAGGGGCTATTAGGGTAAAACTTTGGGTCTTGAATTGTTTGTGTTTCGTGGTATTCTCAAAACTATCTCATGAGAAGGTCTTGCTTCTCTTCCATGTGAGTTTTGGTTTCTTGCAGGTGAGGTATCTGCTCAAACATGATTCTGGTTGGGCCCTTTCGTTTTCACAAAATAACACAAAGACTGGTGGACCTCAGTGAGCACCACTGAGTTTCTTCATCTTGGTTTCTTGTCCCCAACTCTAACTGTGCATACATTCTCCCCTACCTGGTCCACAGGGGTCCTCTGACTTGAAACACCCGATCACTGGGGTGGGCGGGTGATCCGAGCCTGGAAAGTGACTCTACTTCATGGTTCTAAGACCTAGTGATGGCTCCTATAGGTATGGACACAACCCATGCTGGCCCCACTGAGACCTCATCTAGGGATTTTCTCAAATTTTTTTTTTTGAGGCACCAGAGTCTATGTCACACTGAGTACAGTGCCATGGCATCACAGCTCACAGCAACCTCAAACTCTTGGGCCTAAGTGATTCTCTTGCCTCAGCCTCTCAAGTTGTGGTGCCTGCCACAACACCCGGCTATTTTTTGGTTGTAGTTGTCATTGTTGTTTGACAGGTCCAGGCTGGATTTGAACCCGCCAGCTCTGGTGTATGTGGCTGGTGCTCTTAGCCGCTGAGCTACAGATGCTAAGCTGGCATTTTCGCAATTAGAAGTAGAGATTATCTTTTTCATTCTCACGATCTCTGAAGCAGCCAGAATGGTGCTCAGGTTTATATGAAGTAACTGTTCTTATTATTGTCATCAGGGTCCACCTTCAGAGCTGCTGGCAGTCATGGCCTCTCCATGGCAAGGAGCCAGAGAGAATGAGTCAAAACAAAAACGGGAACTGAGCTGAGAGGGAAGAGAGAACTCTGCTACCAGTCACTTGAAACCTTCCTTTTTATGTTTTGATTCAGCGGGCCAATAAATCCCTTTTTCTCACTTAATCTAATTTGAGTTAGAATTCTGCCATTTGTAATAAAAACTTCTAATAACAAAGGTAATGCAGGCGGTGCCTGTGGCTCGGCGAGTAGGGCACTGGCCTCATATACCAAGAGTGGCAGGTTCAAACCCGGCCCGGCCAAACTGCAACAAAAAAATCGCTGGGCGTTGTGGGGGGCACCTGTGGTCCCAGCTACTCGGGAGGCTGAGGCAAGAGAATTGCTTAAGCCCAAGAACTGGAGGTTACTGTGAGCTGTGTGATGCCATGGCACTCTACCAAGGGCGATAAAGTGAGACTCTGTCTCTACAAAAAATAAAAATAAAAACAAGGCAATGCGATGTTCTTCAGCAAACGCTGAGCTATGAGGAAGTTCCAGGGAAATCGGGATGAGTCACCTTCGTATGAGGAAGAGAGAAGGGTAAGGATCATCGCACAAACATCTAGCAGGGTGGACTCGGTGACTGACACAGAAAACACAAGGAGTCACGTTCTGGAGATGTTGACCGTGAACTTCATTTTGGAAAAAATGACTTTGAGAACCTTCAGATTTTTCTACGTGGAGGTGCCCATCAGCAGTTTGGAAACATGAATAGAAAACTCAAGAGAGAGTGTAGGGGTGGAGACATAGATGTGGGAGTTGCCTCTTCTTTTTCTTAAGAATAATCGTCACCTTAGCACGTGTGTACATTAAAAAGAAGTCAAAAGATAGAGGAAGAAGTGTACCTGGGATGGCTAATTACTGAAATCACAAGTTAAATGGGCAAGTGATAAAGGAAAAAGGAAATAGCCTTACAGAAGAGAAAAAGACATTTTCTTATTCAAGATAAGAAGTCGAGACAGGACGGACGCAGCGACTCACGCCTATAATCCCAGCACTCTGGGAGGCCGAGGCAGGGGGATTGCATGAGCTCGTGAGTTCAAGACCAACCTGAGCAAAAGTGAGACCCCGTCTCTACTAAAAATAGAAAAACTGAGGCCAGAAGATCGCTTGAGTTGGAGGTTGCTGTGAGCTATGATGCCATGGCACTCTACCCAGGGCTACAGCTTGAGACTCTCAAAATAACCCAAAAAAACCAAGAAATCAAGACAGCATGACCGTGGTGAGCCAGAGAAAATGTAAGGAAGAAGAGTGAGTGCCAGCTGGGGTTCCATCCGGTGATTCTGATGTCAAGGAGGCGGATGGGCTGCCTGCTACGTGGGCTGAGGCATTTAAGTGTGGAAAAGATTTGGAACTGCCCTGTGAAATTAATCAAGTTTACTGTAATAACTTTGGAGCAAAGTTGAGTTTTTTCCAATCTGATGAAAAGTGAAGGCACAAGGAGATCCAGGATGCTGGTGAGTCTTGCTGAAATTCAGGAGCACATGCATCTCCTTTATGAGCTTGACGTGGGGGCTTGTCTGATAACCTGGGGCAGCAATGCAGCTGGCAATAAAGATTTATTTCACTGGATAAAATGGTGTTCTTTCATTTCTGTGATGTCCTCTTTCATCTAAGTTCAGCTCTGAAACATAGGGACGTTTGTTCCAGCAGTCTGAGGACAAGGAACGAGGTGTTTTTGGAATCAACCCTGTGAAGAGATAGGGTGGTTATGACAATGGGGAAAAAATGCAAAGTAGAAATTAAAAAGAAATATAGGAATGTCTTTGCAGTATCCCTGGGAGGCAGAAACTGGGGGTGCTCAGCAAGTGTGTATGTGTGTGTGTTTATCTAAACACAAGTGCTGATGTTTTGAGATGGGGCAATGCATGAGACATGCGGAGGGGAGGATTTATAAACAGGAAAGAGAAAAAAAGGTGGTGGGTGATGTAATCTGGAGAATATACAAGGTGAACAAATGTCCCAGTTTTCCCAGGACAGAAAGGTTTTTTAGGGGTGTAAGATTTTTGATGACAACATGGAAAAGTTCCAGGGAAATCGGGATGAGTCACCTTCATATGTGGGGAGAAACACGGACAAAACTACTCACCACTCACTTCTGCCTAAATGGTGTAGTTTCAGAATTCTCGGAGATCTTGTGGAAAATGAAACCCCAGGAAACACTCTGAGAATTAACTTTTATTTTATATAGACAGTCTAAAACAGACTCCACAGACTATATAGATTGCTAAATTGGGCTTCCAGGGAGAGTTCTAAATCTTCCAAGTAACTGATCTGAGATTAACAGCCTTTGCTTCCACGTTTTAGGCTTATACTACTGCCCCATTGGTAAATGTAGTATTTTTACTAGGCCCTAAAAGGCTGGGGGTCCTCAGGCTCCTCACCAGCTTTCTTGCAGTACTGTTTATAGAAATCTAGAAGAGGATCTGATTCTCTGTTCGTCCCCCACTGCTGTCCCCACAGCTGAGGACACATCAGCAAAGATCATACCTCTGGCCGGTGTTGAGCACCAGCTGCAACCTTAGGACTTTTCAAAGGCCAAACAAAACCTACAGCAATTGGGGCTTTATTAGCATAAGCGTGCTTTGGATCTGATCTAAAAGCTGAATAAAATGCATAAGCGTAACAAGAACACAGTAGACAAAATCCAACAGAGAAGAGACACATATGTCACCAACATAATTGTCTCCAATTCTCAAATTCCCATTGGCTTCTAAGGGTCTGGGATGGACGGAGATTCCTCTTGGATCTTTCTTCACGCGAACCAATGAATTCATCAACTTTGTCCAATCAACAGTGGGTGAATTTGTAGAAGGGACAAGCATCTTTGGAACTTCTCTTGAGGGTATAGACTTGGAGGGGACAATTGAAGAAGTAATGGTGTGAAAAACAAACGGCAGAAATCATAAGCAGAAAGAAAGGAGGTGACTCCCACAGCATTCTGAGTTCATTGAAACTGTCATGCATTGCAGCCTTTACAGAACTATTACGAAATACATACTTACTGATTCGTTCAAATTCTTGCTCCGACCTGGTGAGACTCAAGCTTGGCTGCATATTGAAATCACTGTGGGAGGCTATTTTTTTTTTTGAGACAGAGTTTCAGTATGTCACCCTCGGTCGAGTGCCGTGGCGTCACATCTCAAGCAACCTCAAACTCTTGTGCTTAAGCGATTCTCTTGCCTCAGCCTCCCAAGTAGCTGGGACTACAAACGCCCGCCACAATGCCTGGCTATATTTTTTGTTACAGTTGTCATTGTTGTTTAGCAGGCCTCGGCCTGGCTCAAACCCTCCAGCCCTGGTATATGTGTCTGGCGCTGTAACCACTGAGCTACAGGTGCTGAGCCATCAATGTGGGAGCTTTTTTAAAAAGCTAATACCTGACCTGATCCTGGAGATTCTGATTTAATCTACCTGAGATGTAACCTTGACTTCTGTGCAGCCAAGACTGATAGCCACTGAGAGAGCCCCGGAGAACCAGCTTAGGTCACTGGTTCCCAAACTTCAAAGTGCCTAAGAATTGCCTGGAGGGCTTGGTAAACACTTTCCTGGAGCCCATTTTCAGAGTTTCTGATTCAGCTGGCAAAGGTGGGGCAGGAGTTCCAGCAAGTTCACAGACACTGCTGCTGTTGCCTTGAGATAGCTTTGAAAACGATGGCTGAGGTGGGGCCCATGTGACCATGTTTCAAGACAACAAACCCATTTAGCATTCCCCGTGGTCCCCCCCAAGCAGAGAAGCAGAGCTCTGTGGACCCTCATTTGCATCTTCTCAGAGAGAAAGTCCCCAAATTGATTTGCTTGACTTCCTGAAGCAAGCCGATGTGGGCAGCCTGTCCATTTCCAGCCTGGAAGCACGGGGGGCTTATTCTTCCTGGCTCTTGGTGTTGTTATTGTTTTTCCTAGAAGCCACCGAATCTCCATCGTGGCTGTCAGGTAATCCCAAAGAGCTTGGTGTCCTGGGCCTGGAGACCCTCAGGCTCCAGTTAGCCCTCACTGTGCTTTCCCCCATTCCAACATGGAGCCTTCCCTCTGCGCTCTGGACCTGCCCTAATCCAACAGGCAGGACCCACAGGGCATTAGAATCCTACCCCAGATGAGCCATCATGCTCAGAGACCTGTAGTGGCCCCCAAACAGTAATAAATCATTGCTACCCTTTTGCGGGACCCTTGTTCTGCCAGCAACTATGCTGGCACTTGACATATGTTATGTAATTCAACCCTCACCTCCATCTCAAGGGATGGGAATTATTATGCCCACTTCATATTTTAGGAAACCGAGGCTCAGAGAGAATAACTTGGCCAGAGCCTTGGAGCCATGAAGAGAGAGATGGGATGCACGTCCCAGGCCAGGCTCAAAAGTCCATGCTTTTCCAGGGGACCCCTCTGCCTCCCTGGCCGCGGGGGGGATGGGAGGGGACTGTAGGTGGCTTCTGAATCCCAGATGCAGCTGCCTGGCTGGGCAGCCTCAGACGGATTGCTTACCCCACCCCACCCTCAGCACCTCGGTCCTCAGATTCTTATCTATAAAATGAAGGGGTTGGACCAGATTGCTAAAGCCCTTCCTGCCCTGCTTTGCCTTCCCAGAAGTCTCTCTGTGACTAATGCAGCCATACCTACTCTCTGGGACTCTGCCCTGCCTGGCGACATGACACGTTCAGCACGCCGGTTTCCAGGGAATGCGTTCTCCAAAAAGAACCAGGTTCAGTGACAGTGGCGCCACTCAGCCACGAGCCTGGAAGCTGGAGGTTATGTCAACCACTCCGAGAGCCCCTTCATCACACTTTACAACCCAGCTGTAAAACGTCCATTCTTTGGTGAAAGTTGGCATTCAGTTCTCTGAGATGGCGGAGGATTGAGAACTGGTCACCTCGAAACCTGAGAGAGAGGTGCAGTGTCATTAGATATGTTTCAGCTGGGGGACTACCCTTGTCTGTCAGACCCAGAGTGGCAGCCTCAGAGTGTGTCTTCCCAGGAGGAGACCAGGGCATTAGCAGGTGTCTGAGCCATACGGGGCTCAGCCTTCTGCAGCTCTCTCTTTTCCCAGGGCCAGCAGGGCTGGGGGTGCTGGAGGAGGCTCTCCTTACAGATTTGTATTCTGACAGTTGTCAATATCATGGGTTACTGCTACAAATACCATGTAGAATGATGTGCTACTTTACAAGTTCACTGGACCTCCAATTACGAACCTTGCTTTGGAATTGACCCTGTCATTCAAATGGGCCTTATTCCTCATCTGTAGGGAAGGAGGAAGGGGAGGGGGACCTGCAATTGATAGAATCAGGTGTACTCACCCAAATATACCTGCCCCACCCAGGAAATAGGAATGCAGCCAATTGCTGCCTTCCCTGACCCTTTAAATCCCCATCTGCTATAACCAACATGTGCAATTCCTTTCCTGATTTTACCTTACCTGCATTCGGGTGGAAATAAAGACCCCATTACTTCTGCAGAACGGGAATTCTGTTTTCCTTTTGTTTCATGCCTTAGAATAATCTTTCATCCTTGGGTCCGGGACCTTTCAGCAATCTCATCCTCTATGGAAATTCCACAACCAGTTTAAGGACAAGTAGACAGGAATAAGAGAAACACGGGTCAAGAAGGTGGCTTCCAGGAAACCTGCCTTCTTAACAAACGGTAGAGAGATTTTCACTGTTACTATTGTTACTATTGATATTTATTTATTTTTATGTATTTTTTTAATTGTAATAAAACATGCATAACCTAAACTTTACTATCTTGACCATTTTTAAGTGTACAGCTCGTGGAATCCAGGGTATTCCCAGGGCTGCTCTCATCATCACCATCTGTCCACAGAAGTCTCTTCATCTATAAAGGCATCTTGACAGTGTTGACACGGCGACTAAAAATAACAGCTCCAAAATCAATAGCGTTTTTTTTTTTTTTTGAGACAGAGCCTCAAGCTGTCCCCTTGGGTAGAGTGCCATGGCATCACAGCTCACAGCAACCTCTAATTCCTGGGCTCAAGCGAGTCTCTTGCCTCCGCCTCCCAAGTAGCTGGGACTACAGGCGCCTGCCACAAGGGCCGGCTATTTTTTGGTTGCAGCCGTCATTGTTGTTTGGCGGGCCCGGGCTGGATTCAAACCTGCCAGCTCAGGTGTACGTGGCTGGTGCCTTAGCCTGTTGAGCCACAGGCGCCGAGCCATCAATAGCGTTTTGAATTGATTTACCTCCTTCATAGGAATTTAAGGCATTTCACAAAGATCATCTTGTTTGTTCTCATAATGACCTTAGACAGAAGGAAACAGAAGAGGAGAGAGAAAAAATCCAGTAGAGAGAA
Organism: Perodicticus potto; assembly: GCA_963574655.1. NCBI lineage: Eukaryota > Metazoa > Chordata > Mammalia > Primates > Lorisidae > Perodicticus > Perodicticus potto. The sequence goes on along the minus strand of CAUYRH010059597.1, from coordinate 45,318 downwards.
AGAAGGAAATGGAATTTTGCCCAGTTCTTAAATGGCGTGGATAGGTTAATGAATCACCCTTGGTCTCCAAGGTATTGGGCGTCTGATGATCTTAGAACTTAGACACTTGACTTTTAGTTCAATTTTCAGTTTTCCAGGAAGGACTGTGATATCACTGGGTAACTGTCACTTCAGCCAGAAAGGAAGAATTTAAAGTTAATGTTACAGGGCAGCATGGGCTCAGCACGCCTGGTAAAGTTTTCTTCGATGTCACATTGTTGGGGTGGGTGTGGGAGTCTGCGAGTGGAGGACTGGAGTGAGAACAGGTGCTTTGGCAGAGGGCAGGCTGGGCTAGATCACTCCTGGGGTTCGGTTGGTTTCTGGGCAGCTGCTAAAAGGAAGCTTTGGGAAGTGAAACCTGACCTGGTTGTGAGGCTGAGAGAGGGGTACTCATGAGTGCAGAGGGTTTCATAGTCTGGGAATTAAAGCTACATAAGCTACATAGCTCCAGCCATAGCTCCAGCCCTCCTGCGTGCTTAGTTGGGGATGGGGGAGAAATACAGAAATCAGATACAAAAGAAAAAAGGTCAAGCTGCACCCTCAGAAGAGAAGAAGCCCCTGGATAGCTCCAGAGGCCATCTCTGTCCTGTGCCCATAAACTCCTTCACCTCCATCTCAAGAGATGGTTTTAATCTGGTTCCGTTCTGGGCCTGGGAGAACCAAGGCACCCAGATGGTAGAAAGCCCACTGGGAGACCAGTTGTCTCTTTTCAGCTCTTTCCGCTGGTGATCTTTGTCTAAGGACATAAAACTACAAATCTACAGAGTTCCAGTGTGAGAAAAGAGCTTCAGCTTTTCCTGATTTCATGGTCTTTAAATTGTTTCGATCAGCTACCCTAAGAGCTAAAAATAATTTAAGAACACAGCCTCCATTTAAGTCCATTCCTTCCTTTTAAAATGACATACTTCCATACTAATATATTTTAAAACATGTACAAAAGTTACATTGAAAAAGAAAACAAAATTTCTTATATTTTCTTCTCTTCCTGCACCTATGGATTATCTGTTCCCTTTGGAATAGGTGAATCTATTTTGGAGGCAACGCATCTCTTTCAGCCTGATGTGTTAATCTCCTCCAGAAATCTCTTCCAAGAAGGAGGAAATTTAACCTTTTCTTGGACATTTGGAGAGACGCTCATTCCATTTTTGTGAACATCTAGGAGTTCCCCAGTTACCACTCTCGTGATGGCTAAACTGGGGACTTCCGTACAGTTTGAGCCAGAACTGAACACTTCTCCTGGGGATACGGAGAGGGGGCTGCGTTCCTCTTCCAGCTCTGCATCTCCCCACGATCTGAGCGCTGGAGATGGGAAGGCTGCAGGAAAGTCCTTTGACTGCCACTGTCAATATTATTGTTGCCTCTGGTATGCAGAAAACCAGGCGGAGCAACACTGGCTGCTTCCAGGTGCCAGACACACAGAAAAAGCAGGGCGAGGGTGTCTGGGAAGTAGAAGACATCAGTAAGACCTCAGTGGTATGCGGTATTTACTATAAACAGCCTGCGGTGGTTTGGAGTAAGGGCAACTGTCAACACAGAGCAGCTTTTTCTCAAGGACTGTGGGAGCAGGTGTTCCAGAAGGAAGAAGAAAGGCTGCAGTCCCAGTGGGTTCCATGATGACGCTTGGAGCACCAGAAGTCACTGCCTGGTGCCGTAGTCCTCCAACACAGCACACACCGGCCCTGGCCATTTTTTACACACACATTCGCTGTGATGTGTAAACACTTTGAAACCCTCCACTGTTTCCTCAACTCTTCAGCACGGAAGTTTTTCCAAAGAACACAGATGCTAGGGTGGAGTTGGTTTGGGGCCAAAAATCCTCAACTGAAAAAAGCACAGGAAGCCCTGGGTAGGATAAAAAATGCAGGCTTGTCTTGTTCTAAAACATCTCAGGATGCTCCAAGAACTCACTGGACCTGCCTCTCCACCCGGGTGTTTGTTAAAGCACGTGAGGGAGGCTGTCTCTCCATGGTAAAGCGAGGCTGGGACAGGAGCCTTCCTGCAGTTAGGGGGGAACTTTCTCCTCCTTTCCTGAGCCTCCCTGCTGTTGGATGACAGGCCAGCCTGAAGCCAGATTTAGAATTCTTAGGTCTTTAGTTTGATGTCTTATTTTTTGATCCTGAAAGAACAATATTCCCCTTGAGGTGAGTGTGCCATGATGGAAATTTTTCTGGGTTTTGGGACAAAATGTGGAATCTTTAGGGTCCAGGGAAAGAGGATTAAACTCAAAGGGAAAGTGAGAATAATTGTGTACAAAGAAGAGAAATATCCAATTATGTGACAACCTTTGTGTAATAAAAATTTGTTTAAAGTTAAAAAAAAAAAAAAAAGGAAAGTAACTTGGGTTGTAGTTGGGGAGTTAGACTATGGTGACTTTGGTGGGGTTTTTTTTGTTTGTTTGTTTTTTCCTTGCCTAGAAAGCTTTTCCTAATTCCCCAGTTCCAGAAGCAAGTCCTGCTTCCCTGGCCATAGGGGTATGTATTCTAAGATGTCACAGCCTCCTGACATTAGTGGTTGACTCAGGGTTTGACCTATGACCCAAACATGCCCATGTCAGGAACTGATTAAATGGTTGCTGCATAGGGGTTGTGAATTGGGGCCCCGTAGACATCACATTATTACCTAACAGGTGTTCAGATGAGAAGTGTTGTTAGGTTTAAATGAGATAATCCATGTAAAGCACATAGCCTGGAACCTTAATATGAGCTCAGTATCACCTACTATTGATTGCATTGAGGTGGGTTTTCCACCCCCAGAGATCTGACTTAACTGGTCCAGGGTGTGGCCTAGGATAAAGCCAAGAGCTGGGTGGCAGAGACAAAGGCTGGAGGGATGCTTGAGAACTCAAGGGCAGAGGGAGTCCTGGAAGAGTGGAGTCAACTACAGCTTCTCTGTCTGTCCGTGCCCGTGTGGGTGGGATCCATCAGGGAGTCCTTTCACCTGCACCTCCGTAGGAGGACCAGATTGTGATGATGTGATGATGTCTCACCAGCTCCATGATGACACCCTGAAGTCCAAACAGCAGTGTGTCTGTCTTCCCTGGAAACAACAGCAGTGTTTTTCTGGGGCCCTGTCTCTACCTTGGCCCTACGTGAGCTATTTTCTTCACAGCAAAGAGGTCATTTGGTTGTCGTCTGCTCTGCCAGAGAGTTCTGAAACACTAATTATATCTTTCGTTTCTCTGCTCAACCTCTATAAAGGTGTCCCCTCTTACTCAGAGTAAAAGCTGAAGTCTCACGGTGGCCCACGGCTCCCTGCAGCCTCCTTGGGACTCACTGGCCTCCTTGCTGTTCCTGAACAGAACATACACATTCCCAGCTTCAGGACTCTGCCCTGGCTGTGCTGTCTGCCTGAACGGTGGCGTGGCTCATCCCTCTCTGCCTGCAGGCCTCTACGCACTGTCCCCCTACTAGACTGACTCCACCAGGAGCCTCCTCTCCACCCACCCCATCCTCTGTCCTCTAACACGGCTATCTTTTTATTTTTGCATGCTAATCTACGTACACACAAGACACCCTCCATAGTTGACCACCTCCTTACATACGTTGACCTAATTTCCCTAGACCACACATGTGAATCAGTACAGTAGGCCTCGTTCCTTATACAGCTCGCCTCTGTACATTGACCCTTTTGTTACAGAGCCTTGGGCAGTCAACTTACAGAGCTTCCACTGCATTTCAAAATTTATTTCAATAGACTCTGAGGGTACAAGTGTTTTTTGCTATATGAATGAATTGTAGAATGGTGAAGTTAGGGCTTATAGTGTACCCATCCCCAGAAGAGCATACATTGGACCCAGTAGGTAATTTTTGATCTCTCAACTCCTTCCTACTCTCCCTTTTCTTGGTCTCCAATGTCCTTTTCACTATGTGACCTTCAGCATTTGTTTTTCCATTCCTGAGATACTCTACTTAAGATATCAGTCTCCAGTTTCACACAAGTTGGTGCAAAAGCTATTATTAAATTTATTTTTTATGGCTAACTAGTACTCCATGGTGTTTGTGTGTATGTATATATCTATCTCACATTTTCTTTATCCACTTCTAATTCAGTGGGCACTGAGGTTGATTCCTTATCTTTACAATTGCAAATTGCATTTCTGCACACTGTACATTTACTTCCCTGATCGTTGATGTGGTGCCTTTCCCGGCTGTGTCCTGTACACTGAGTGGACCCCCAAACCCTAGTTACCACCATGAGTTCCCATCCTGGCCTCCCGATGCTGCTTCCTGTTGTTCTTGCCTTCATTCTGCTGGTTGTACCTAAGGCCTTCCCAGCCACCTGAGCCTAAAACTTCCCTTTTTTGCTTAGGCTCACTTGAGTGGTATTGGAGCAATGCCATTTTTTTAAACCTGGAAACTTGAGGTAGACCTATAAAATCTCTAAGGATAAAATAAATTTATTTCCCCTCTCAAGCTTTTGATAACAGTTCGGCCTAAGTACTCTAATGATGCCAATAGTTGAACCCCACTAGCACGTGGAACTTATTAGTATTTTTCATCATATCGTTATTCTTAAATTACATGCTTTACGATTTATTTTGCTATATTCTTATGCCTGAGTTTTGGTGTATCTTAGAGTCAGTATTCTCTTGAGGGAATTTTATCTTTAAAATCAAACCTAATTCAAAGAGCAAATGGAGGTCAATTTAGAAAACTCTTGGTTGTCAACTTTTCAGCTAGGAAACTCATGGCAAAACGAGAAGCACGGTGGGGTTGGCACTCAATTTCCTTATTATCTGTACAGTGGAGGGCTGAAGTGGAATGATTGAAAGGAAACATCTGGAATCATCTGTTTTGGTGCAATAGTTACTTTCTTCACCCAGTCCTTGAGGCTACAGGCCACTGGTTTTCTACTTTTGCTGTGCATTGGAATTACCTTGGCAGTTTTTAAAACTCCCATATTCAGGACATTTAAAATCAGATTTCTGGGAGTGGGAAAACCACCTCAGTACAAATACCAGTAGCTGACACTGAACACATATGATGGTTCCAAGTCACACATTTTATATGAATTATCTCATTTAATCCTCAGAACTATTCTATAAGGTGGTACCACGATGCTTCCTAAACAGACGAGGACTAAAATTGCACAGAGTTTAGGTGGATTATCCAAGGTTTTCTAGGGAGTCAGTGAAGAGAACCAGCCTCTAACCCAGGTAGTCTGACCTTAGTAAAGCTCTTTCATAATTTGTTTTTTATATTTTATGGAAAAGATGAACTGCCCAGAGAATCAAATAGTTCTCCAAGTCTCATGACCAAAATTATTCTATCAGCTCCCAACACCTCCGTTTGTCCTATTTCCTCATTTTCAAGGTGCTTGTTTTAAATTATTTTAGCTATTTCTTTTCAGAAAAGAAAAGATGTCTGTGTCTCTATTATAGTTTAAAACTCATGCTTCTTCCGTTTTTAACATTGGCCTTTACCTTGAAAACATGGGGGCATAGACTTCACAGCTCATCACTGGTCACTCTTCCCACCATACCTTCCATCCTATGGAAGCAGGTTCTGTTGTTTGGGTTATGGTAGCAGTGTTTACAGCTGAGCTAGGTGGTGGTACTAGGAAACTCACCATATGACTACTCCTTCCTTTCTTAAACAAGGCTGTTCTCATTGCTAAGTTGTAATATCTGTGTGTCTGGAAGTAACAAGGACTCTCAGTCCTTGTTAATATCTGTGTCTCTGAGAGTAACAGGACTTCTTGGTTTGTTTGTCTTTGTGGAGTACAGTGCAATGTCCACGCCCTTCCATAGTTTCTGTTTACTCCAAGTTGCTACTGTCTGTTTGCCTGTTCTGTAATCTGTCCTTCACATCTGCCTCCCCTGTCTTGTGATCTTTGGCTGTTGGCTGGGAGGTATCAGAAAGGTACAAAAATCAGACTGGAAATCACCCACATGGTGGAGAGGGCTGACTCTGCTGGCTTCACTGAGTGTTTCCACAGGAAATTCCTAACTCGGTATCTTTGAGTTGCTTCTCTCAGACTTTTAGTTTCCCAGATAAGCAACTTCCATCTCCTGTCTGGATGGGGTTTCCCTGGAGTCTGCCATGTCAGGAGTGAGCGAAGGGAGGAAGGTTGGGGATATTTCTATTCATCTGCCCATTTTCAGCCAAGTACTCTCGCCTTAGCCAGGTCTGATGTTTATGGTTCTGTGGATTGTGTTTTTGTCCTGCCCAGAGATTGAGCCTTCAGTGTCCTAGAGGGCGCAGGGAAGGGACACTTCACCATTAAGGTGGAATACGGGGGTGGAGGGGATTTGTGTCTCTAAATGCTCTGTGCATAGGCTTTTAACCAGCTGTCTTCTTGGAAGCCCCTAGTTCCCCCTCACTTTCTAAGGTGCCTGTGTTACCCGTATCTGAGGTTTTCACCGTTCTGGATGCTGATCACGCTATTCCTCAGCTGTCCCTGCTCCTGGCTTAGAATGCCCCTATCGAGACTGGGCAGTGTCCATTCTCCTGTGTCTTTCTGCTTTTGAAAAAAATCACACACAGTTATGTGCATTACACACGTGTATCTGTCATGCTATCTACGTCCCAGTCTCCTTGTCCTAGTGACTTTGAGACCTTACTGAAATCTTCTGCCCTCCTTTTCTTGGAGATAAACAGGAGTGGAGCTAGGCCAGCATGTGCAGTCCATCACACTTCATGGAGGGGTCATTAAATTTAATCATTTTCTCCATTAAAATGATAGAAAGTTGACCGTGGGTCGACCCTAACCCAGTGCCACTTGCATGGGCACAGATTGTGCCCAGGGCTGTTCTGAGCAGAATCCTGAAACTGGAAAGCATGATGGGAAACCATGACTGTTTGTTGCCTGGATTCAAATTTCAGGTTCACTGCCTGAGTCTACAAAAAAGAGAAACAGAAGCGGGAAGCCTGGTGTAAAACACTTTTATTCCATTCTTGTCTCTCTGTATCTGCTCCAACTGTCCGGGCTGCTGCCATTAGGAGCAGATCAATGCAGAGACGGTCACGTTTGTAGTACCTACAAAGGGCAAGAAAAGACAGGGGGGTTCCCAGGCACTGGAGGAAGGAGGGAAACAGTGACCTTTGGTCCCAGGCTGGAGAAAAATGCAGTGTCTAAACCAAATGTAGCTGGCTGCCTGGCTGGAATTTAGAAGCCAAATGAACTGTGATTCTTTAAGGCGTGAGGTCAGTGGTTTTAGCTAATTGATGAATGGTGGGCACTCCCCACTGACCCAGAAATTCTTGTAATCCCCAGCTTAGGAACATACATTGTGAAGGTGATTTGCACAGTTGATTTTTGCAAATAGAAAGACCTGGGAAGCTCCGGCTAGTACACGAACCCACAGTAGCCTTGCCTTATGGTTTAGGGACATCAGTAAAATCCAGCTTTCTGGCCCCAGTGATAAAAAGAGATGAAATGACAGAAAGAAACCCAAATATTATAGTGAATGGAGCAGGCCTGATAAGGTGCTTTACAGAAACCCCCCCTTATTTCATCTCTGTCTGGTGCATTACAATTTATTCTGTAATTCTTAAGATGAGTCTCATTTCAGAAATTAGGCATTTCTGGTTTTTGGTTTTTTTTTTCTTTTTAAGAGATGGGGTCTTACTTTGTCACTCACTTCAAAACTCTGGCTCAAGCAACCCTCCCCCACTAACCTCCCAAGTAACTGGGACTATACTCATGCCACCACGCCAGGCTAATTAAAGAAAAAAAGTTTTTTTCTATAAATAAGGGTCTCTCTATGTTAGACAGGCTGGTCTAGAACTTCTGGCCTCCAGTGATCCTCCCACCTCGGCCTCACAACATGTTGGAATTACAAGTGTGAGCCACTATACTTGGCCAGAGATTAAGCATTTCAGTAATTAACATGGCCACTCCTCTGCAGGTGTCAAGACGGAAAACCTCATCTAGAGTTGAAGTTCTCCTCCCCTCCCGGTCTGTGTCTGCCTTGGGCTCAAGGTCTGACGCTGGGACATTCCTCCTCCTTCTGCTGCCTCGTGGCATCAATCTGGCTTCTCTGGGGCTGAAGCTGTGAGGGGAGAGGGACGGGAAGGGGCCCGAAGGTCTTTCTTGGGCGGCACAGATGTCAATCAGACATTAGCTCAGACATGGAATGTGAGAGATGATTGGGTCTGTGTCTCTCTCCTTGGGCACTTTTTTTGTTGTTGTTAAACAGGCCTGGGCTGGGTTTGAACCTGCCAACCGTGGTACACAGGTCTGGTGCTCTAACCACTTAGCTACAGGTGCCCAGCTCCCCTTGGGGGGCTTTCTGACATTCTTATGGCGACTGCTAATGCTGATTCCTCCCTCCGTCTTGGGCCCCTGGTGCTGGCCTCTCTGTTGGATCACAGTGCTCCTCCAGGAAATCACCTCCATTGGCTGGGTCCATCCAAAGCGGCCCCACACATCTCTCACTTCATTCTTGTTGCTCAGCCCCCAGCAGAGTCCCTGGGGTCTTCCCTAAAAAGGAAAGAGACACGGTGTTTGGTGCTTGCTCCACTCTGTTCCTGGCAGCACCTGCTTGGGAGGGGAAAGGTCTTTTCTCCTCCTCCATGGGGTGGGAAGAAATGCACCCTGATGACTCTTCACTAATGTCCCCGACTCTGACCTGTCCAGCATCCACCACTGTGGTTAGGTTGATGGTGGTCACTCTTCTTTTTGACCCTTTTGATGTCTTGCTCTGGCCTGACACCTAGTTATTTGTTTGGGGCCTTTGGGACCAATAACAAGATGAGAAATATCTCCCAAAGGGAACAGGTCCTAATCCCTGCAGCCTGTGAATATCACCTTGGCAAAATGTGTGGTTCAACTGCCTGTGAATATCACCTATGGCAAAATGTGTGGTTCAACTGAGGATTTTCAGATTATCCCGGATCATCAGTGGGACTCCTAATGCCCATTCCTGTAAGAGGGAGGCAGAGGGGGAGTTGGCACACACAAGATGAGGAGGCGCCGTGACCACAGGCACAGGTGACAGTGGTGTGACCACAAGCCAAGGAATGCCAGCAGCCACCTCTCATAGAGGGAACATGGTTCTGCAGACACCTTGATTTTAGTCTAAGCCAAAGACTTGGGACTCTGGCCTCCAGAACTGTGAGAAATTAGATTTTTATTGTTCTAAGCCACTCAGTTTGCAGGAATTTCTTGCAGCAGTGACAGGAAATGAATACAGGAGCTCTGGCCAAAACAAAGGCAGAAAGAATCCCATCTAAGATCTTGTTTTTAAAAGAAATAATTTAAAAATTATCTCAATGCCCCTGAAAAGAGCTAGTTATCTTTCTTGTAGGTTGGTGTTGCTATATTCCAGTTTTAATGTGTGCATATCAGTTTGAGGGGTGTGATTGGACGGTGGTACCCCTCACTCAGTGTGGACTCTGAATAACAGTGGGGCCTTCCTATAGGTGTTTAGTGACTTTTTGGCCTCCCTAATTCTTTCTTTAACATTGTGTAGATAGGTCTGTAGACATATCTTTTTAATGGTTCCACCCTGACATGGCATTCTTGACCAGTTATGCTTGAAAATAACTGTATGGACGTGTCTTGAGAAGTTTAATATTAATTTTTCCCCAGGAGAGCTCCCAGAAAGAGCATGGAACAACTTTTTCTGTTCACTCCCTGCATAAAGAGGCTAAGAGGAGGGTCCTCTTGTTATAGATAAGAGATACTACTGACACCTTCCATGCTGAAGTGGCTTCCAGCTCTGGTATCATTGGCTCTTGACTCTTAGCAACTTGGGTGTGTCCTAGAACTTGAGCTTTTGTGACTCAGCTCCTCAAGGGCCCTAAGGCCTCCTAAGTCTACTAGTTGAGGGGCATACTTGGTGCAGGGGCATACTAAGTCTACTAGTTGAGGGGCATTCAGGCCACCCTAGCTGCTTTCAGCCACTTGGTCACACTATTCTTCATCTTGTGCTCCTTCCCCCATCTCCAAAAAAGAAAGGGAAGGCAGGGCAGGGAGCATGAGTCACTCATTCAACAAAGAGGTGCCAGGCAGTGACCACAGGCAGGTTGAACTTGAATCAAACTGTTCCTGACTAGTGGAATGCAGTCTGTGAGCTGCAGGCTTCCCTCAGATCCCCACTTTCAAGTTAAGACTTACAGAGAAGTCTGCTGTCTACACTAGAGAAGTGCAGAAGAGCTGTAGTTGTAGCCAATGCCTGGGGAGAGGGATGGAGACTGGATAACTGGGTGTCCCACAAACTCAATGGCTCCCACTCCTCGACTGTCCTCAGGAATCCTAAGGCTCAATGATTTCTTAGCTTAAAAATGCCTATTTAGAGCTCAGTCTGACATGGGCACTGCTCGTTCTGACTCCAGGGACATTCTACTCAGTTTCTGATCCTGACACAGCTGCATAAAAGTTTTCAGCTCTTGGTTCTATTTACTTAATCCTGCCACATCTTGACATCTTCCTCAATACAGCAAGGATAATGCCTGATTCTAACAGGACCTAACTCCTTGGTTGTTGGAATGATTAAATGAGTTTGTGGAAATCACACCAATGCCTGGCACAGGGTAAGCACTCAAAAAGTGCCAGTGTTCACAAGTCGCCTCTCAGCTTTTCCCCAACTCAACTTAGCTGTCCTAATTCTTCAATCAGTGTGGAAGATGGCACTGGAACAGACTTAAAAGTTTAGGAAAATTCCACTCAACATCAAAGCACTTTGATGACTGGTCAGATGAGGCCTATCTTCTAATAGTCAGGACTGAACCATTAGAAGCTGATAGACCAAAGCTCTGATCACTGATGGAGGCAAAACCCAGTCAAGGGGAACAGAGGGGAGCCATCTGGGGCTCCATCTCACTCTAACAAGGGGAGTAATAGCTCTTTGTAAGTTAACAATCAAGGAGTCAGAGGGCAATTACTTTTATCAGGGGGTTACGGCTTTGCCACTACAAAGGAGGTTTCCCATTAGCTGAACCTGAGCCTAGATCCAGCAATAACATGAATAATGAGGAGTGAGGGTGGCCCGAAGCAAACTGAAGAGAAACTTTAGCTTTGGAGGTGGGTTAGGAGCAGATAGGGAGGATGGAAGAGAGACAGGCTTGGGCCAAGTATTAGGATGGAAGGGGCAGTGGGAAGAAGGCTGAATGGTCTCCTCAGCAAAGGTGGCTCATCTTCCAGAGCACAGCTGGTGCTCAGGGTCCTGGGGACCTGCGTTCTGCACAATGGCAGACAGATGGGGTCTGGAGAGACTGCAAATGACCCTGGGCAGATTCAGCTGGTGGAAGGTGCAGCTCAGAGGCGGTGACCACCTGTGTTCTGGTGCCCACACTTCCCACCTGGCCCATGTGCGTGTATTCAACCCACTGATAACATCTGCAAAGCCCCGGGAGTCCAGCTCAAGTTCCCAAGGAAGGAGTGCTTCCTTTCTCCTTCACATTCCAACCAGCAATGCAGCCTGTGGCCGAGCCCCTTGAGTAGTGGGAACCAGAAGGGTCGTGAGACTGGGTTGGGTGCACCAGGCTTCCTGAGAGCTCTGGCTTCTGTCTGTTCGGCAAATGACCCCAGCACTTTCAGGGGGAGCGTCACTTTCACATATGAAAGGAGAACTCGGGAATAGCAGTCACGGATGAACCAACAAGAAAGAAGGCCACCCTAACACGCATTGGGCATCTACAACATGCCAGACGGTGGATCTGACAACAGGCATACACGCTCTAGTTGAATCCCAGAGACGATGCTTCAGAGTTGGCACTAGCCTCATTTCACAGGAGGAGAAACCCAGGCTCACTACGTTTCAATCACCTGCTCAAGGCTGTGCACCTACATTTGAACCCAGGACCATCCTATTCCAAAAAAGATTTTTTCCCATTACCAGAGTGGCTCCCACTGCAGTCTTTGAACTGGTGTTGGGAAGTTGCTTAAGTCTTTTTAGAACGGGAACCAGGTGTCTGATATCTTCCTCAATAAAGTGAGGAGGGTGTCTGGTTCCAGTTCTAAAAAAAATTGAATTAGAAATTCTGAAGTGAGTCCGAAAAATCTGCCTCAGCAAATCTTTATAAAGCCTCCCGGAACTTCTGATCTTTAGCTGGCTTGGGGAGCGGGTCTGTGCACTGTGTGGGCCTTGCCACTGGCACCTTTGACCACTGGTAAAAGCAGCCTCAGTACTTGCATGAAGGTGTGAGACCTGAGGCAATTCCAGCCACCAAACCTGCCTCGACCCATTGTGATTCCTTTCATCCTGTGTCTATGACTCTTTCTTTGGAGTGAGTGTCCTTGGAGATGCCTGGTCTGTCTGCTTCCCCCTGGGTCCCTGCAGACGGCATCTGGTCTTTCCATGAGCTCAGGCAGGTAGTCTTCCTTTAAAAATGCTTCTGTAACAGTTAACTGTGTGCTCTCTATATATGGTTAATTTCTCATCATCTGCCATAGTTATAAGCTGTAAAGTCACTGCAAACGCTGAGTTAACAAATACTGAACTATTGCTCCTAGGGGAGATACAGGTTGTGGTTCCTATCTGCCTCTGCTCATGACATTTTTTTGACCGATCAGTACATAACCTTTCTTTGTGCATGTTCCTGTTTAAAGACATCTTATTTCATATTTGCTGTTGACCCATTAACATTAAACTCACAGTCAACACACTATAACTTAAGCCTGAAAGAAGCTTTGCTAAGGCACATCACAGCTTCTATGCTCAGGAATACTAGGCGGTGCTTCTGAGCTGCACTTGGGGGCCATTAGAAACAGAAGAATAACTACCAAAAAGTATAAACATTCAATAAATGTGCACTCTGTAGACTTCAAAAGGACATGTGTTTACAAGCTGAGAGCTGAAAGAAGAAGGCAGAGTATCAGAGCTGGAGACGTGCTTCTGATGACGCACCGCTTCTGCTACTCTGCGTATGTCCATGAAATTGAGCTTGGGCATTGATTTGGGGGTTACAAATAAAAGTTAGCAAGTAGGCTAGCATAAATACAGAACTGCATATTATTAGGATCAATGGTATTCATTTGACTACATATCACAACAGCATGTTAGGTAGGCACTCTTGTAATCTTTAGAAAAATTTATTCAAACGTGTCACTCTCATTTTAACAAGAAAAAAACTACAGTCACAGAGAGATCAGGCAATTCGCACAAGGTCACATAGCCGCTCAGTGACAAAGTTGAGATTTAAACCTCGGTCTGTGTGGCTCCCAAGTTAACCCTACCACCAAGTTGCTATTTGTAAGCTCACCTCTGTGGACTACAGAGCTGATTGGTTCATCGTTGGCCCACCAAAATGACACTGGTAGAATTGAAAAGTAAAAAAGGAAGAATTTTGCATCATTTTAGGCCCTGTTGGATATTTAATAGACTGTTGCTGGGGTCCTCTTAAATGCAAAGAACTTTGCTCAAGGACCCCTGCTCTCAGAATCATTTGGTATACTCTGGATCCTTAGAGATTTGAATGTAACAGCTTGAAGATGGGGCTATATTTTTAATAAGTACCTCAAATAAAGCTTATGTTTTAAGCTTTTTAGTAAGCCCTGTCTAAAATTTGTACCATTTTCAATAAAAATTACATGTAAAAAATACTAGTATATTTATTTGTGAAATTAGTAGCATTCAGATTTGTTCAGATTTATTTTGAAGGTCACAGTTTTGTTTTCTAAAGAGGTTAGAGGGGGAAAAAAGGGCCCAATGAGAATTATTGGAAATTCTAATTAAAAATTAGAAAGGATATATTTTTTTAAAATTTGCTTCAAGATTTTCGGCTTAGCCAGAGACCTTTTTTTTTTTTTCTGAAGGCTAGAGTCATGCCCAGCCCAAACTCGTAAAACTCTTCACCAAAACAGAGAAGCAAGTGATTATCCCTTTTGTTTATCAACTTCCACAAGATCTGACCTTTAAAAGGTAAAAATTACAGGTTCACTTGAAAACAATAGGAAAACTAGGTTAGCTTGTGAATGTTACTTTTAGAAATCTGAGCTCCTAAAATAATGACTAACTGGATGATTGTTCTATCGGTGTGTGCGTTTGTCAAAATCTACTTACACCCCTGTGATTTGTGTACCATCCTGTTAATAAGTTATAGTTTAATGAAAAAATACACAGAAAACAATTAAAAAATTAAGGACTACTTTAACATAATTCTACTCCCTAATTTCTCTTTTTTGTGACTAATCACGGAAGACAAGACCTGTGTGTGCACCAGCTTTTTTTCTAATTTTGTTCTCACTTGTTCAGTCCTGTGCAGAAGTCAAAGGAATAATGGCGAGAGCGATGTGAAATACTCACAAGCTTAATGTTACCTCTGGCAAGAACGGATGGGTATAGACTTGCTATACCTTCTGCTGTGTTTCTCTTAAAAAAAAATGGAATGTGCTATGATTGTTGCAAAAAAACAGTTGTCTACCACATCAAAGGACTCAACTGTAACACCAACTACCATCCAAGCAAAGTTCCATGCATCTCGGTGGGAGCAGAGTCTCAGCTAAGGGCAATCTTTTTCTGTGACATTTTCAATCCGGGAAGCAATTTACTGTATTCATCTTCTCTATGATACTAACTCGTCCTCCATAAACTTGAAAGATGGATGAATGGGTGAAGGAACACCTTGCAGTCTTCTGCGATGGTAAACTGAGGGCAAGGACTCTGAACTATGATCCTGGGTGGATCATAAAAATAATAGCGTTGGCTCAGCACCGGTAGCACAGTGGTTACAGCGCCAGCCACATACACTGAGGCCGGCAGGTTCAAACTCAGCCTGGGCCAGCTAAACAACAATGGCAACTGCAACAAAAAATAGCCGGGCATTGTGGCGGGCACCTGTAGTCCCAGCTACTTGGGAGGCTGAGGTAAGAGAATCGCTTACACCCAAGAGTTTGAGGTTGCTGTGAGCTGTGACGAAATGGCACTCTACCAAGGGCAACATAGTGAGACTCTTTCTCAAAAAAAAAAAATAATAATAATAGCATTATAGATTTAAAAAAGTGAAACAGCTTGGTTTTAATGTACTAAAAGAAGGCCACTGACCCCTGGCTGGCTTGCTAATGGGGCAAAAGATTGAACTTCCCAGCAGTAGGAGGCATACATAATTGGGTGTTACTGTGTGGGAGTCAGGAGAGAACTGTGGGCTTATATTGGGGTAACATATACCCCACCAGCTGCTCCTGATTTGAATACTCCTCCCAGGGTAGGGCATTTGTTCTGTGGCATTCTGTTTAGCCAGGATTGCCAGATGGCAATCATAAGCATGATTTCCATTTCAAATTTGTGTTACCCCATATCTCTGTCAATTTATGCTCCCAGTGAGAGGGAATTAGGCTGCTGAGCCCTCTGATAGTCGTGGACACAGCTAGCCTTTCAGAGTCTAACACCAATTACTATGAGTAGTTTGAAGATGCCTATCCTTTAATTCCTGATACCTGAGGCAGCATGGAATTTTGCCGGGAGAACTATTCACACACCTGTTTCCTCGAGAATGATGACCTTTCCAACTTAGGTGCTACACACACATTTATGATAAATTTCAGATTCTCAGACAAGTTGCAAATTCTGATACCTTTGAGGGAACTAAAAAAGACTCACACATAAGTAGATAATGAGCAATTGCAGTAGATGTCAAATACCTGAGAAGTTCTCCGTCGGCTTTGAGTGTCCAAGGAAAAATCTGATTCAAACTATCTCCTTGGCACATTCGTAAAATATGTACACATGTGGAGTGCATACATTGTTTTATTTTTTAGTTTTTGCTTGTCACTGGGATGACAAGTTGGTTGGGCCCTGAATCCATCTGTTTAAAAATAAGCAGGACCACATCTATGGAGCATATAACAAGGGTATAAGTCAAATCTGTCGAGTTGTAGAACAGAGATGTTTGGTACAATAATCAGCACATTCTACCCTACATATATATGAATGTATGCATGATCTAAATGTATTTGACTTGATAAAAAAAATAAATAAAAATAGGCAGTTGGGAGAAGAATGCCTTTCTGCTGCAGGATAGGCCACAGCTCAGTTTGAAGAACTCTGCTGGAGAGGAGATGAAATGACCCTGGGGGAGCCGAGTCTGAGAAAGCAAACCTGTGGAGTGCACAGGCCAGGGCTCGTCCCGCAGACCTGCCTGCTCGTCCTGCACAGAAATCTCTCCCTGAAACCGCTCCCTTCTGAGAAATGCAAATGTCGTGCAAGCGCCCTGCCTCACAATACAAAAAAAAAAAAAAAAAAATTGCCAGCATTCACGTTCAGAAAAAAAGGGACAAATGCTCAAATTATCAATTCCAAATGGAGTGTATTAAATGACTATCTGTGGCACCTAGCTAGATGGCATCCACGTGTATTAAGAACAAAACAAAAAATAAAAGCAGCATTTTTACTCTCCAGGGTCTTAGGGTTTAATATCTCTCATCAAAGCGAAAAGTGAAAACATAATGCTACCCTCTTTCTTCCTCTGCCATTAGAAGCCAAATGCTGAGGGGGAAATGCAGAGGAGGGGAAATAGGAGCTCAGAATGTGAAAACGTGCATCTGTCACTTTTATGGAAATAAAAGGCTTTGAGTTCCAGTTTTTTACCTAAAATGTGAGGACGATAAATATGTGCCCTTTAAGTCCTTCTTTCAGCTTCGGGCACTCTGGGCTTGTATTGCCTCTAATTTTCTACACGAGTAATAGAATTCATTATCATTCAATATAACGTAAGCTATAGGCTTTCTACAGATAATCTTTATCAAATTTCCTTCTGTTGCTTTTTTTCATGAGAGTTTTTACCATGTGAATGTTGAGTTTTGTCAAATGCCTTTTCTTCATTGATTGATGTTATTAATCATATGATTTTTCTCCTTAAGCCTGTTAATGAGGTAGATTACATTAATGGATTTCCAAATATTGAACCAGCCTTGCATCCTTGGACTAAATCCCAATTGGTAACAGGTGCATAATTCGTTTTGTGTACTACTGAATTCTATTTCCTAATATTTTATTAGTCACTTTTGGATCTGTATTTATGGGGGATATTGGTCTGTAGTTCTCTTAGACTATCCTTTTTGTCCAATTGTGGTATCAGGGTAATACTAACTTCACACAATGAACTGGGAAATATATTCTATTTTGTGGAGATGACTGCATAGAATTAATATTAATTCTTTATCATTTAGTATGATTTTCCAAGTAAAACCATCTGGGCCTTGATATTTCTCCAGGGGGGAGTCATTTTTTCATTATGAATTCAATTTACTTACTGGTTATGGGACTGTTAAATTATATTTTACGATAGATGAGTTGTGATACTTTGTGTTTTTTTCAAGCATTAGTCACTTTTCTCTAAGTTGTCAAATTTATGTATCTAGAGTTCTTTGTAACATGCTGTCACTATCCTTGTGATATATTCAGGGTCTATAATGATATTCCCTGCTTTATTCCTGATTTTAGTAATATGCATTTTCTCTAATTTTTTCTTTGCCAAACTCACTGGAAGTTTTGCCAATTTTACTAATCTTCTCAAAGAAGCAGATCTTTGTTTCATCTATTTTCCTTATTGTTTTTCTGTTTTTAGCTTCATTGATTTATTATGCTCTTTGTTATTTTATTTTATTTTTATTTATTTATTTTTTTAAACAGAGTCTCATCATGTTGCCCTGGGTAGAGTGCTGTGGTGTAACAGCTCACAGCAACCTCAAACTCTTGGGCTTAAGCGATTCTCTTGCCTCAGCCTCCCAAGTAGCTGGGACTGCAGGTGCCTGCCACAATGCCTAGCTATTTTTAGGTTGTAATTGTCATTGTTGTTTGGCAAGCCCAGCCAAGTTTGAACCCGTCAGCCTCCATGTATGTAACTGGCGCCCTAGCCACTGAGCTACAGGCACCAAGCCAGTTATCTTACTTCTTAAATTGCTTTGGGTTTGTCTTGCTCCTTTCTTTCCATATTCTTGAAATGAGATTATTGATCTGAGTCTTTTCCTTTTTTCTAAAGTATGTATTAGCATTAGCTGTATTCCACAACTTTTGATATGTTGTACTTTGATTTTTGCTCAGTTCAATGTATTTTGCTATTTACCATGAGACTTCCTCTTTGAACTATAGGTTGTTTAGAAGTGTGTTCAGGCTCGGCGCCTGTGGCTCAACGGGCTAAGGCGCCAGCCACGTACACCTGAGCTGGCGGGTTCGAATCCAGCCCAGGCCCACCAAACAACAATGGTGGCTGCAACCAAAAAATGGCCGGGCGTTGTGGCAGGCGCCCGCAGTCCCAGCTACTTGGGAGGCGGAGGCAGGAGACTTGCTTGAGCCCAGGAATTGGGGGTTGCTGTGAGCTGTGATGTCACAGCACTCTACCCAGGGTAACAGCTTGAGGCTCTGTCTCAAAAAAAATAAATAATAAATAAATAAAAAATAAAATAAAATAAAGAAGAGTGTTCAGTTTTCCAGTGTTTGGAAATTTTTTTGTTATATTTGTTATTCATTTCTAGTATAATTTCATTTGGTCAGAGACTATAATTCATGTGATTTCAATTCTTTTAAATTTATTAAATTTTATGGCCCAGCATATGGTCTGTTTTAGTACATAACCCACGGGTACTAGAAGAAATGTGTGTTCTGCTGGAATTGGATGGAATGTTCTATAAATGTCAATTGAATTCTGTTGGTTAATGGTAGCGTCAAGTTCTTTTGTATGTAATTGTTTTCTGTGTAGCTCCATCAATTGTTGAAAAAAAAAAAGAGTGCCAGTTCTTCTACCTCTAAGGAGTTTGATGTGGAATACCATTCTAATTGTTTTTCTCCTATTGGTGCTGTGTATTTCTCTTTTGCTAATTTCAAGATTTTTTTCTTTTTAATTTTCAGATATTTAATTATGATGTGTGTTTGAATGAATCATTTTGGCTTTATTGGGTTTCACTCAGATTCTTAAATCTACAGGTTTACGTCTCTTGTCAATTTTAGAAAGTTTACTGCCATTGTTTCTGTAAGTATATTTCAATGCCAACCTCTTTCTTCTCTCTTTTATGAATGCCAATGACATGCATGTTAGCTCGTTGTTAGAGATCACAGGTCCCTGAAACTCTGTTAATTTAATTTAGTATTTTTTTCCTTCTCTTGTCTAGATTGATTAATTTCTTTTCTTTATAGTTTTTTTTTGTTAAATCATAGCTGTGTACATTAGTGCAATCAAGGGTACGATGTGCTGGTTTCATATATCTAGATTGCTTAATTTCTATTGTTCTATCTTTCTGTTCACTGCTATACTTTTTCATCCTCTCTATTTTGCTATTAAGCCCATCATTAAAATTTTCATTTTGGTTATTGCATTTTTCAATTCTAAAAGTTCTATTGGATCTTTCTTTATATCTTCTATTTCTTTGCTGCAACTTCCTGTTTTCTGAGGCCTTTTATTTTTTATTTGTTTCAAGTGTGTTCTTAATTTTCCTTTGAAGCATTTTTATGATGGCCGTTTTCAAATATTTGTCAAATAATTCCATCACCTCTGTCATCTCCCTGTTGACATCTAGTGATTCTATTTTTAAATTATTTTTATTATATTCCTGGTTATTGATATAATGAATGTTTTTCAGTTGAAACCTGGATTTTTTTGTTGTTGTTGTTATGTTATGAAAGTCTGGATTTTTTTTTTTTTTCTGATGCTGCTCCATCACTGACCGCAGGCCCTAACTGAGCACTTGGCTTCCCCTCTGTCACCGTATTCCCCATGGACATGGTCCCAAGATTCCCTCACATGGAGGTGCGTGGATAGGGCTGCTTAACACACACCATCGCCAGCATCATTGGAGTTTGAACTGTTTTGTGCCTTCCCAGTTGGTATCGGTCATTTAAAAATCAAACAAGTCTTTTCCCAGATTCAATACCTGTGGAGCTGCCCATGGAGATGGCCGGCCCTACGGTGAAAACTACAGTGGCAGATAACCCCAGGGGGCGCTCGAGAGCGAGCCCTCTTCTCCTGTGCTCCTAGGAAAAGGGAGGCCGCGTGTTGCACACTGACACCCGGACGTCCAGGAACAAGGAACCACTCTGAGAAAGACGAAGGGACCCAGAGGGTGAGGCCTACGGAGCATTCTGCAGGCAGAATGTTGCGGAAGTAAAAACCCCAGAAATAAGAGTGGGCTCTTGCCAGGCTTTCCGTCTGTTCCTCCGGACCATGAAGAGGTCCACAGCTCAGAAGCTAGGTATGGACAACTCCGCAGATCAGAAGACGACGATTGACAAGGGAACATTTCCCGAGGATCTGCCAGTGTTCCTGGACAGGAAAGGCCGATTCCTCCGAATGGCCCATCTGCCATCGTGAAATCCAGCACCAAGGAACAAAATGAGCTGAAGTTACCCTCAAAATCAGCCAAAGCGAGAAGCTGAGCTCAGTTAGATCATGGTTCATATCTTCTCAGGGCTGTTAACAAACATGGCTCTTAAAAAGTCCACACTCTCGAAGGCCTTTGAGATTTAAGAACAACCACAATAATAACCATATTAATAATAACATCTAACATTTAATGAGCACTAACTGGTTTCCAGGTACTCTTTTTAAGGATTTCATTATTAGTAATAAGTTAATATTTACATTATGTGAATAATAATCTAAGTTATTAACAAATCAGTATAGGTTAATATGTGCAAAGTGATGATCTGAGTATTTCACAGGTTAATTAATTCCATACTGACAAAAACCATATTAATTTCCATATTAATTCATTCCATACTGACAACCATAAAAGGTAGGCACTAACGATGGACATATTTTAATATATCCATTTTATAGATGAGAAGACTGAGGCAGAGAAGTTAAAAGACATGTTCCAGGTCACAGAGATGGTAAGTTGCAGAGCCAGGCATTGAACCCATATATTGATGCCAGAGTCTGCTTTCCTAATGACTGGAAGGCATAGCCTTTCAGAAAATGCAAGGCCTCTGTAGCTGGCATCAGCCTACCCACACTAATACTGCATTTACAGCACTGTTTACAAGCTAAAAGATGTGGCATGGAGCAGGGTGAGACGAGGATAAGATATCATCCCTCCTCTCAAAACACGAACAATGGGGCGGCGCCTGTGGCTCAAAGGAGTAGGGCACCAGCCCCATATGCCAGAGGTGGTGGGTTCAAACCCATCCCAGGCCAAAAACTGCAAAAAAAACCCCCACAAACAATGTCATGGGATGGACATCTGGGAGAACATCTAAGTCACACCCCCAATTAGTACTTCAGTCAATCAGAAAATAAAGCTTGGACCCATAGTTCCCATCTTTGGGGGTCCCAAGACTCTCAAAGAGAATGAAAGTTTAATAAGGAGGCTTTGAATCTCTAGATGAACCAATCTTTATCCCTTGACTGAATAAATACGTCTCTTACATATATGTACTATGCTTCTTACATATGGAGAAAATCTGATTATGAAAATAAATATTCACTTGAGATGGTTGATGAATTTAGACGAGAATGGCAATAACCACAGATACACATATTGCTAAGTGATATGTACATTTTTATCACTGGAACAAAAGTTAGAAACCATTGGCTTAGTTTGTAAGTATTTCACTGTGTACAGGAAAGTAAGAAGTCACTATGGGTTAAAGTGGTTCAGCAGGACTCATAGAAAAGCTGGAAATTGAGCTGATTTGGTATCCAATCAGTTACCTGCTATAGCTTCATGAAACACCCCCAGACCTCAGATGTGTGACATAATAGACACTTGTTTTTGTTCACTATTCTGGGTCTATTGATCTGAGCAGGGCTCAGTGGGGTTCATGTACGTGTCTGTGGCCAGTGGTGGCATTCTAGGTGGTTTAGTGATCTTTGTTGAGCTCCGTTTCAAACCAGAGGCTTGACCCAGTCCCCTGGGCTGACTCTGCTCTCTGTTGTTCTCCCATCCTCCAGCAGGCTGGTGGGCCATGTTCTCACGCTGTCATGGGGGGCACAGAGGAGCCAGAGACAGAGTGGAAGAACCCAAGGCTCATCGCCATTTCTACTTCATTCAATTGGCCAAAGCAACTCACTAGACCAGATTGAATACGAGGTGCAAACTGGTTCTATCTCATGATGTTAGTAGCTCAAGTCATGTTGCAAAGGCTATGGATAAAGAGAGCAATTAAAGCTATTTCTGTAATCAGTCTGCTGCAGGTAGTTCCCTTGATCACTCAGGATTACAGGTACTTCTGGTCCAGCAAAAATAGAGTGCTTTCTTGGTTGCATTTCACCAACAGCGATGGGTTGAGCTATGTGATAATGGGTGAAAAGAAGGCACTAAGTCCCCTGACCAGATCCTCCCGTCTACAGTGAGACCTCTTCAGGTGTTGTGGAACAGAAAGAAATGCCACTAGTGAGGGTTCTCAGACCTTGACTGGGCTTAATCAGGAAGAGCCCCTGGCTATGGGAAGGGAAGGAAGAATTGGACCTGATCGGGCCAAGCCTGTGTCCCATCTTTGCTGCCTCTGCCTTAGAACATCTCTAGCTGTTTGAAGTACCGACTTTCCACTCTCTTCTAAGGAAAAAGTAGCTATTTCCATGGGAAGCAAAATTCTATGGTGGCAAGAGCACGAGGTCAACTCTGGTTCTAAGATTAGGACAGGACCAACAGAACAAAGATTTTCGGGTGTACATTCTGGTCGTCATTTGAAACACTCACATACAGTGGTCATATTGTTCGAAGCAAATTTCATTACCCACAGCCCAGCCATCGGTCACTTTTTTAGAACTCTCTTTGTTTCAGATTTGCTGAGTTATTCAGACTCTTAAAAAGCTGAGTGCATGTAAGAGCCCTAAATCAAGTCATCTGTCTAGAATATTTCCTTTGAGGAAAGTTCCTTTTTTCCTTCTTTCTCTCCATTGCTGTGCCCCCACCCCCACCCTTCTTTAAAGAAAAGACTTCAAAGGGTACATTGCTTTACTTTTCCTGTAATGGTATACTGGAAAGAAGAGGCAGCCTTTTGAAATACACATCTTCCTGTGAATGCCAGGAAAAAAAGAAATGTGCAGTGTTGTTATCAACTCCTGCCATCAAAATTCTTTAATTTAAAAAAGCATTCAGCTGCTTGCAGATTCTAGGGTTGCATATCTTGTGGGTATGCTTTCTTGGTGATATAAAAGAACATTTAAGAAAGGATAAGCATTTAAGAAAGAATACGCAATCCAGAAAGGAAAAATTATAGACAATGAAGAGTAACCAAAACACCGGGTTTGGAGGAGAGGGGAGGGTGTTTGCACACATAGGTTGTGGGTAGATTGCAAGGTGGAAAGAATTGCCGGCCAAAGCAACAATCCCGTGAATTACACTGGAGATAGGTCAGCACACCACTGATGTCTCTTGCCACAGATATGGCTAAAGGTGCCTAAAAGTAGATGTGCCTTAAAGTTTTCACAACCAAGAGACCAACCTCTTGAAAAAGATTAACCCCAACCACTCTAACCAACATCCCATCATTTCCCCCAGCTTCATGCTTTACAAAGAGATCGCATTTCCCTATAACACAGGGTTTGTCTATTTTCACGTTATTGATAGTTTAGATTGGATAACTTTTTGTTGAGAGGGGCTGTATTGTGTGTTGCAGGATGTTTATCAACCACTCCTGGCCTATTCCATATCTGTAGGACGACCCCCCTCTCCGTTATGACAAGTAAGGTCTCCAGAGGTTTCCATGTGTCCTCTGAGAGATAAAATCACCCCCAGTTGAGAACCAACACTTTAACACATGGAACCACAAATGCTGAAATAAGACAAATGGCTGAGAAAACCAGACCGGCAGTTAGAACTCATGGCTGTTATTTTTGTACCCACTCAGGGAATGAAAATCACTTCTGGTTTCTAACCTGAAACAGGTAAGTCCTTTAATTCAAATATAGAAGCAATAAGAAGGCAGAGCCTTCTCCGTAAGAAATGTAAGCAGCTCTGTATGTGTCTTTCGGAATAGAATAGCAAGCAGGCGTCAGTCACAGCTGGGCAGTTTTTAGGGAGAGACACACTTATTTGAAGAAAGTGACGCTAGTGGCTGGAACCCACTGACTTCACTTACTCAGCTCCGGAAGTCAGCATTGAACAGTTTCCAGGTATGTGATGTCCTTACGTGATGGCTGAGAATGTCACCTTGTGAGACTCAGTGGAAGATTCACCAGGGCCACTGTGTGAGAATCAAGCTTCCTCTTTCCCCTTCCCGTGGGTTGCTGTCCGCTCACCTTTGTGGCCCAGCTGTATTTGATGTAGATGTCTCTCCGTCCTCGGCACCTGCAGCACCTCATCAGCCCTTTCTCTACAAAATATTCTCTCCTACTGCACGCTATCTTCCTGAGACCCAGAAGCAGTATCTTCTTGTCCTTGAGGAACACATAGAAAGCCCTTAGCAAGTAACTGGTTAAGCCCTTTCACACTTACTGCAGGTAAATTCAAATGGGGCTACAGAGATTCCAGCAATTTTATGCTGATTTCCAATAGTAAATGAATAATTAATGCTACACAGCTGACGTTGTCTAAAATATGTTGGAAATTATAAACACAGATAACTTCTTTTTCTCAGAATATGTTTTATAAGTATATGCCTAGCAAATAAAATGGTGTCCAAAATGTCTCTTTGTCCAGACCTAAAATCATGATGTTTTATATATATATATATACACATATATATATATATATTTGTGATATGTGTGCCTACATAGATACTGTGAATATGTTTCATAATCTGTACGGGTGATTTCTATTTGCGCACTGGTTATTTTTTTTGCTCTAATCAATATTTTGACATGTTATACTCATGAATAATAAAAAGACAATGCAATGAATAGCTATCCTTTTATCCCAGAGGAGACATTTTTGGAGAATCAAATAAAAGTTCTTTTGTAAAGATACATACATTTTTTTTAACTCATATCTTGCATTTACTGACATGTCCAATAAACCCAGAGACATCAAATACTAGACTATTGGGAAATCCCTGTCACTTTGTAGAAACCTCAGAAGGAAAGGCTCTGAAACCGTAAATCTGAGAGGTGATTTCCACAGCTACTGTTAACAAGGACGCACATTTCATTAACGCAAGAAGCTGAACTGGGAATCCAAAAGACTGCAACAGAATTAATCAGCCTGGCTTCCTTTTCTGATGAGAGCCCCTTTAGGGCCTGCTGATAACAAGTCTTGTTCCACTTCACATAGGGAATGTCCCAAGGACAGGTATCATAAGACCTAGGGTGTGAAATGACCTCAGCCTTTCTTCTGGTCTACGTTTGAATCTGATGATTCCACTTAAGCATTTAATGAAATACATGCTCAGTGGTCAAGCATTTAATGAAATACATGCTCCACATTAGAGGCTCGGGTGCCTGTAGCGCAATGGTTACAGCACTAACCACCTACACCCAGGCTGGCAGGTTCGAACCCAGCCTGGGCCAGCTAAGCAACAATGACAAAACTGCTACAAAAAATAGCCAGGCATTGTGGTGGGCACCTGTAGTCCCAGCTACTTGGGAGGCTGAGGCAAGAGACTCGCTTAAGCCTAAGAGTTTGAGGTTGCTGTGAGCTGTGATGCCACAGCACTCTACCGAGGGCGACATAGTGAGACTCTGTCTCAAAAAAGAAAAAAAACAATTCCACATTGTAAGTCAAATCATCACATTATACTCCATAAATGTATGCAGTAATGATTTTAATTAAAAATAGAAAATAAAGGCTCAGCGCCTGTGGCTCAATGGGCTAAGGCACCAGCCACGTACACCTGAGCTGGTGGGTTCGAATCCAGCCCAGACCTGCCAAACAACAATGATGGCTGCAACCAAAAAAAATGGCCGGGCATTGTGGCGGGCGCCTGTAGTCCCAGCTACTTGGGAGGTGGAGGCAGGAGACTTGCTTGAGCCCAGGAATTGGAGGTTGCTGGGAGCTGTGATGCCACAGCACTCTACCCAGGGTGACAGCTTGAGGCTCTGTCTCAAAAAAAAAAAAATAGAAAATAAAATAAAAAGATGTTCCAGAAAAAAAAGGTACGTGGTCAGAATAAGCTTTGCATCTTTACTTCAGCCCCCCTGGGGCAGCTCTCTGTTCCCTATCCTTACCCCGACCCCCTCCAACCAAGAGACTAGAGAAAAGGCAATAAATTCACCCCCATAAAGTAAACCAAGTTTTAAAAATCGTTCTTTTGGAGAATACATTTAGAATACAATGCTAATAAAGGCTCAGTTTATTATTGGACAGGCATGCTATTGTCTATGCTAATCAGGGGAGTTTCTGCGGCCTGGGACTGGTAAATGCGGAGAAGGTGAGCCAATCGCAAGATAAAAGACAAGACAAGCCTCCTGACCCGCAGTGTGAAACTGACACAGAAACACCTGCAGTTTACACAGGGAAAGAAACAGCCCCAAGGCTGCCACAGACAGCAGCAGGGGCCAGAAACGGCCTCACTGCAGAAGAAATACCGACCGAATAACTGGAGGTGTATATGACAAGAAATACCCCTGAATCCTGTTCTAGAGTAAATTTATTATGAGGAAAATTGTGCCAACAAATTAAATGTTCACATTACAAAAGAATTCATTGTATGCTTCTTCTTTTCTTGTTTTTTGCAGTTTTGGCTGGGGCTGGGCTTGAACCTGCCACCCCTGGTATTCGGGACCAGCGCCCTACTCCTTGAGCCACACCATTGTATGCTTCTTTTAAGATTTGTGTCCCCCTAGGACATTTAAAATGTAATTCATTAAGTATTAAGGGTTATAACCAAAGCAGTGCAGGAAACTTAGAATAATGTTCTTGCTCTGAGTCTCCTTCATGGTTTTTTGTTCCCTGAAACAAAATACATGTGACTTGTTTAAAAGAAGTTATTTTAAAAAGCTGTTTAATTTACAAAAGTGGCATTTTTACCAGCCTTCTCTAAATTAAGTTTCTCTTCACAGAGCCTTAAAGTTGCTGCCAATGCTACCATGGCCACGGGCTGTATGTTTGTCCTATCCGACTCTGCACCCTTTCGTAAGACAAGCAAGCCAAGGTCCAGACAAGTTGAGTGACCCACAGGCACAGTCCGTGCCTGGCACAGGTGAAGTCAGAAGCCAGGACTCTGTCAGCAGAGGGATGCGCTGAAGTGATAGTGACCTTGAAGCTCAATGCCAAGGGAAGGTCGGCAGTGTCTTAGGTTGGGCTGCTAGAATAAATACTACAGACTAAGTGGCTCACAGGCAAATATAAATTCTTTTTTTTCAGTTTTGGAGGCTAGAAGTCAGGATCAAGGTGCTAGCATGGGCGAGTTCTAGGGATGAGGGCACTATTTGGGGAGGCAGGCCACATCTTTCTCTTACACAGTAGAAAAGAATACAAGAGGGCTCTCTGGGTCCCTTCCAGAAGGTAATTTAATTATAGGGAATGAAGGGCCCACTCTAATGACTAATTGCCTCCCAAAGGCCCCAAGTTCTAAAACCATCACATTGGGGGTTAGAATTTCAACATACAAATTTAAGGGGGATACACAAACATTTAGCCCATTGCAGACAGTTGATGCTAAACTAAGTTATTGGATTCTAGAACATCTCTATTGTTATCAGATAAATGATGCCATTCCTTTGGTCTCTTTGGATGTCTGGACACAGATATAACCACCAAACACACGTGTAACACCAAATGGTAAGTGACAGAAAGAACTATAGCCATCACTTTCATTAGCATGTACTTCACTTGAATACCTGAAACAATTATAATTATTTCCTTGGGGAAAATTCCAATATTGTGTTCCATTTTCTGTATTGCGTATTTCAAAGCCAAGTTTGCAGCCGTATTATGTAGTACAAATCAATTCACCGACACTTTCAGAATCAGTTTTCATGGGAAAGAAAGCAATTAAGATTTAAAGCAGGTGCTGCTTGGAGTATGAATTGTAAACCCCGTGAACTCATTGAAATGTGCAGTATAATTCAGAGAAACATCTTACTTGGAATTGGAAAATGTTTCCTTGTTTTTTTAAAGAGACAGTCTGAAGCAAATTCAAAGTGCAAATATTTTAATGTGTGCAATAAAAATTTGAGGCTTTCTGAAACTTAGGTTATGAAGGGAATCAATGCTATGAAATGATTCTACAAGTGAATCAGGAGGTTGTGAACTATTCTGACCCAGGAAATTAAAAACTTCAGATATTCATAATGAAATAAAAGGTAAGCAGCTGAATATAGAGAGAAAAGTTCTGCTGTCCATGGGAGGTGTGGCTCCGGTATTCCCAGTTCTAGGGGGTACCCTGGGAACAACAGAATGAGAATTTAGGACACCATAAAATGGTGATGGAACTACTTCTTATTAAACCAATATAGAAGCAGAAGTGGGCACTTCAGCCCCAGAAGGAGCTCACAGCCAGAAGGTTGTGGCATGATTAGGCCCCAAAATAGCAGTTATTGATTGACACACATCTTAACATTACATCCTGCCTCTGCCCTACAGGACTGGGCCAAGCTTGTTAAAAAGGTATAGCATTTATTAATAGGCAAGAGAGAATCTCAAAGGCAAATGTGAGCCCACAAGCAAAATTATGGAACACTTTAGGTAAATAAATAACCAATGTAAGACACCAAAGCTTATAAACAAAAGAACTGAAATAAAAGAAAACAGAGCTAAAACATGAATGAGATGGAAGCATTAAAAGATGTGTTATTATACAGATCGGCACCCGTAGCACAGCGGTTATGGCACCAGCCACATACACTGAGGGTGGTGGGTTCGAACTCAGCTTGGGCCAGCTAAACAACAATGACAACTTCAACAAAAATAGCCGGACATTGGGGCAGGCACCTGTAGACCCAGCTACTTGGGAGGCTGAGGCGAGAGAATCCCTTAAGCCCAAGAGTTGGAGGTTGCTGTGATCTGTGATGCCACAACACTCTACTGAGGGTGACACAGTGAGACTCTGTCTCAAAAAAGAAAAAAATGTGTTATTATCAATTATATCTTCAGAGGGACTGGGAGATCACACATCACTGAGGCAAAAACAGACTGTATGACTAATAATAGTGGGAGGACTTGAAAGTAAAAATCATAATCATTGAAATAACAAATTCAGTAGATGACCTAATAGCAGACCAGACAAAACTTTAGAGCAGCATGCTGGAGAATGAAGCTTATAAGTTCTCAAAAAAGATGGTTCAAAAGGATAAAAAGATGGAAAATGGGAAAGGGAACTAGAAGTCTTAGAAAGCATCACCAAACCTTGTAGCTTCTATTTTAAGGAAAAGAGTAGAAAGTAGAGAAGGAAGAAAATCTTTTCCTTTCTTTTTTAAAATTGTTTTAGTTTAATTTGAGGGTACAAAGAATTAGGTTCCAATGTTTGCATTTGTTAGGTAGAGTCCCTCTTGTAGTTTTGTCCCACTCACACCTCCATCAAGTGGGGGGCACACACCCCCCCTCCCTCCTCTCCTCTCTCCCTCATTTCTCCTTCCCCACATGAATTGATTTGAGTTTTTCTCTTATGTGGGTGTGTATTAGATTGTCTACTCAATTCATATTAGAATAGAATACATTGAAGTCATGCTCGCCCATTCTTGGGATACTTTACTAATGGGCATGTGTTCCACTTCCATCCAGGTTAATACAAAAGATGCAAAGTCTCCATCTTTCTTATGGCTGAATAGTATTCCATGGTGTACATATACCACAGCTTGTTAATCCATTCCTGGGTTGGTGGGCGTTTAGGTTGTTTCCAGGAGAAGGAAGAAAATCTTAAAAACATTAGAAGAATATTTCTCTGAGTGGAATTATACTACTAATTGGTTAGACTTATTTCTACTCTCAGAAATTAAATATATCAGCAGCTATAATAAAACAAGTGGATTACATGCACCTGCTTAATACTCTGAGAGCAAAGACCAAAAGCAATCAGATAAGACAACTATAGGCTTATGAGAGAGGCAGTGATGATACAGAAAGGTGGGGGGAGATGCTAATAGAAACGGATGCTAATAGAAAACCTCCATATCAGACATATTAGAATTTAAGGCAAAAAGAAAAATCATTAAAAGAAACAGAGTATATTTCAGATTGTGGACAGGTGCAATTATCTAGAAAATTATAGCACGCACCTAATGTAACCTTCAATGTGCTCCCCTTGGTCACCTGGTGGCCATAGTAATATGCAGCCATGAGGTAGATAGCACTTGTTTTTCTAGAATGAGTTCTTGAACTTAATTGTAAGACTTCATATATTCAAAGGGGGGGGAAATCAGTATATCGAAAAGATATTTGCAATCCCATGTTGATGGCAACACTATTAGCAGTAGTGAAGAATTGGAATCAACCTAGGTGTCTGTCAACAAATGTATAAAGAAATTATGGTGCATATACACAAGGGAATATTATATAGTCATAAAAAGAATTAAATCCTGCCATTTGCAACAACGTGGACGGAATTGGAGAACATTAAGTGAAGTAAGCCAAGCACAGGAAGACAAATCTCACAGGTTCTCCCTTTTATGCAGGAGGTGGAGCCAAATATTAAAAAACAATTGATCTCAGGGAATAGATAGAGTAGAGAGATGGTTAGGAGAGGCTGGGAAAGGCATTGGGGAGGATAAAGTAAAGATGGTTTGCGTGTGCAAAAATATAGTTATATAATTAGATAGAATGAATAATATTCAACAAAGTGACTATAATCAATAAGAGTATACTTTAAAATAGCTAAGAGTGGAATTAGAATGTTTCTAGCACAAAGAAATAAATACCTGAGGTGATGGACACCCCAATTACCATGATTTCATTAATTCACATCATAGGTCTGTATCAAAACACCACATGGACCCTACGAAGATAAACAACTGTAAGCACCTATAATTAAAATTAATGTCCCCCTCATAAAAGAAATGTGCAAGACCCAAATAGAAAACAGAGATTTAAAGTTCTTGTACAGTGGTTTTGTGGGTCGCGATCCCTTTGGACTGTTCTAAAGGTTCGTGGCATTAGACGGTTGAGAAGCACTGCTAAGAAGATGATCCATCATCATCCTGAATTATTTAACCAGCTGCCTGTGGGTGAGGAAGCTGCTTCCTCACTGCAAGGGTTGGTCCTTAACCCAGATGACAGGGCACCAGGGACCTCCCCTTTCCTGGGGGCCCTGTTGAGGCCTGGTGGCTGGGCACTTCTGCAGATGTTCTCTCTGCTGTCTGCGGCTGCTCCATTCTCCCCCAAGATGCTAAGACCCTTATTTCCATTTTTTCTTCTTTTCCCAAGGCAGATCCTTTTTTTTTTTTTTTTTTTTTGGAGACCGAGTCTCACTCTGTCACCCTCGGTAGAAGTGCTGTGGTGTCATAAATTACAGCAACACCTCAAACTCTTGGGCTGAAGCAATTCTCTTGCCTTGGCCTCCCAAGTAGCTGGGACTACAGGTGCTCACCACTACGATTGGCTATTTTTAGAAACAGGTCTCACTCCGGCTCAGACTGGTCTCCAACCAGTGAGTTCAGGCAATCCACCCACCTCAGCCTCCCAAAGTGATAAGATTACAGGCGTGAGCCACCGCTCCTGGACACACACCAAGGCAGATCTTATGTGACAAAATTCCCGTTCTTGAATTTTCTATTTTTCAACACTTGCATGTGCATTTTGAGGAAAGGGGATATTTCAGAAGCTGCTTCCAGGGACAACAGGATTCTACATTCTTCTCCTAATCACTTCCCCTGGGGCTATTTCTGACCCCCAGAAATGGGAAGGGGGATGAAGACCCTGAGTCTACAGCTCCATTTCCAGCAGTAGGTGAAACTTCCCTGCCTCCAAGTCACTCTGTCAATAGCTGCGAAGCGCATTCACCCAAACCTGGTTCCAGCACCCACTGACCACCTGGCCCACTGGACTCAGGGATCAAATGAGCCACAGTTCGTTTGCATTTTGGTGAGAATCCCTCAGAAACCCCTAAGCAGGCTGGGATTATACTTTGCAGATTATGCATTGCAGAGACTCTACTAGGGGGGAAAGGTTGTAATAGTTACTTGCACCTGCCATTTTTACCCCTTTTTTTTCACTCAGATCTCATTCTGCACAGTTTTTAGTTACTATTTCTCCTTATCTGCTTCTCCACTTTCTTCCTGATCCCTTTAACACCTCGCAGCCCCCAAACTCACACCCTAATTGCCCTAGTTTGGGTTTGCTTGTTTTATTCCTGTTTGTACTTTTACTGTCTCTATTTTAAATGCCCCTGCATTGTGAGCTAGGCAATTCATAGTTTCTTAAATTGGGCCATTAAAGACGTTGTCTGGGGGTCCTTTCTCCTCCTTTCCCCCTTGCTAACCCATAGCCTCTCTTCTGGATCGACATTTTCCAGGACAAAAGAGCCAGCACAGGGAGAGGAGGCTCAGAGGCAGCAAACTCAGATACCCGCAGGCACCAGGCAGGTGATCTGTGTAAGTGAATGGAGCAGCTGGCAAATTGGCGAGCGCATGCCCAGCTAAAGGGAGCAGCTGCTACTCAGCTCCCCTGATTGGTGCCAGGTGGGATTGGAGCCTCGGCGCTGCCAAAGCTCTCAATTTTTAAGTAGAACTCAAAAATATCTTTGTTATCAGGAGCATCTCAGGCTGCCCAAACACTGTATGATTCTTCAGCTAGACTTGGAAACCCACAGGAGGTAATTACTGGCTGTGGCTCAAACGTTCAGCTCAGAGAAAGAAGATTGCTGCCTCCCACCTGGGGTCCAGGACCCAAACAAAGCAGAGAACAGATGGGGACCCACCGAGAGCCACACTCCCTCCCTTTTCTCCCCAAGGATGGACTCAGTTGAACAGCTGATATTGATCATGCAGTTAGGCTATGTCAGGCCCTGTGTCAAACACTTTGCACGCAATAGCCCCCTCCATCCTCGCAGTAATCAGGACAGAAGGACTGCCAGATTTGGGAAGTAAAAACACAGCATTCCCAGTTATGTGCAGATTTTTGCTTGGGATACACTTATGAAAATTTGTTGTTTTTCTAAAATTCAAATGTAACTGAGCACCTTGGGTTTTCTCTGGTGACCCTGCAGGAGGGTCCCGGACTGTCATAACCTTATTCACAAAAGTGGTCAGTTACGTGTAAGTTGCTCAAAGTCAGCGATCAGGATTAAGGATTCAAACCCAGATCAGATTTGATTCCTAAACACTTAACCGCCACACTAACGGTCTGCAGATTTTGGTTCACTGATTTCGTGGGCCTGTGGATTAGGGAGTAATTCCGAAATTAAAGCTTCTTTAAAAAAAGTTGTGTTTTTATTCTGATGATAACCTCAAATGCTTGCTTATTTACGAGTTACACATGAAAAGTTGAATCCTGATTTAAACAAACCACTGATGATAAAAAACATTGATGAGATATTCTGGACATTTTAATAAATACTAGATATTTAATTGTGTTGATAAATGTGATGATGGGATTGTGATTTATGTTCTGTTAGAAAATAGTCTTTATCTTTTAGAGATACATGTTGTTGAAGTGCTTATGAACAAAGTGGTATGATGTCCAGGATTTTTATCATGAGAAAAAAGTACCCCTAGCATTTTAGGGATATTGAAAATCTATTTCTTTGGAGTTAAAAAAGGATAAGCATTTGGGGTGTTGCAAAATGTTCAGACCACAAAACTAGATAACTGTACATGCTTCTAACATCCGATGGAGGGAATTCCAAGACTGCTGTCAGTTTAATAAACCAAGTTTGTCCTGGAAATGCGTACTGAAGGAAGATAGAGGGACTAGGAAGCCTTCTTCTTCTTCTTTTTTTTGCGATTTTTGGCCGGGTTGGGTTTGAACCCACCCCCTCCAGCATATGAGGCCAGTGCCCTATGCCTTAGAGCCACAGGAGCCACCCAGGGAAGCCTTATTACTGAAAATGGTAGGTGAGGAGGTGATGAGCCCTGGAGGAAGTTGTTCCTGCAGAGCTTCCTAAGAACATGGCTTTCACCTTGACAGAGCAGCAAATGCTGCCCTGGCTGCTTCCCACCCACATGCCTTATTGTCCCTGGCAGGTGCGTCCCAGACCATTTTTCTTTTTTTTTTGAAACGGAGTCTCACTATGTCACCCTTGATAGAGTGCTGTGGCATCACAGCTCACTGCAACCTCCAATTTGGGGGCTTAAGCGATTCTCTTGCCTTAGCCTCCTAAGTAGCTGGGACAACAGGCGCCCGCCACAACGCTCAGCTATTTTTTTGTTGCAATTGTTTAGCTGTTGTTTAGCTGACCCGGACTGGATTTGAACCTGTCACCTTTGGTGTGTGCGGCTGGTGCCATAACCACTGTGCTACACGTGCCAAGCCAACTAGCCTTTAAAGGTAAGAACAGCTTTGTTGCTCTAACAGCTTCCCACGAGAGGCCTGAGCAGTGGCCCCGGGGCGAGGAAGAAGGAAGAAGACAGCAGAGGAGTCGCACAGCCTGGGAGACAGGAGAGAGAAAGCATGGAAGAGGGTATGCAGTGGCAGGGTGTGAGAACCCGCCCTCGGGTGGCACCTGGTGGCATTTCTGCAATTGCTCTCTAACAATGTTCCCTGAGATACTGGCAGTGGCAGGGTGTGAGAACTTGCCCTCGGGTGGCACTTAGTGGCATTTCTTCTACGGAGAGCAATTGCTCTCTAACAATGTGCCCTGAGATACTGATCCCCACATTTCCAGGTGACCAACCTGGGCCTGGGTGGCTGGAGGCCGGCCCCTAGTTGGTCATCTTCATAGAGATCAGCCGTGTTTAGGGGTCCATACTCGTATTATTTGGGCATTTGACAGATAATATGAGTCATCTTGCTCACAGGTTGGAGACCAGCCTGAGCCAGAGTGAAACCCCACCTCTAAAAATAGCCGGATGTTGTGGCGGGTGCCTGTAGTCCCAGCTACTTAGGAGGCTAAGGCAAGAGGATGGCTTGAGCCCAAGAGTTTGAGATTGCAGTGAGCTATGATGTCAATGTCATAGCACTCTACTGAAGACAACAAAATGAGATTCTGTGTAAAAAAAAAAAAAAACCTAATAAAAGAGTCATCTTATGTCTATAATATGCCTTTTCTTGTTTTTTATTTTTGTTTTTGTTTTCTTCCCATTGGACACAAGGGACTATCAAAGTTGGGTATAAAGGCCTTGGCTGGGAAAAGATAGGAGGTTGGAGGAAAAAGCTGGCTGGGGGCTGTCTAGATAGGATTCAAGATCCTGACATTGGCAAATTTCTGGAAGGGATCTGCAGCACAGTCAGGTCAGCCTGACCATTTTGCCACCTCTAGCTTCTCTGCCATGATTGGACTTATAGACAGGCCAGGGCCCTAGACATTAACTCTGCAGCAATTCAGGAAAGCAGATGGGGTGAAGTACAAACAGGAATGCCAGGGAGCTCCAGACCAAAAAGGAAAGAGCTCTGGAATGGATGAGCTTCTTGGAATTTAAACCAAGTGAAAAGGCAAGAGCTAGGTCCCATAACAGAAGGACTTCACTGTTACATCACTGCCACCATCGGGATGGGAGTGTGGGGAGGTCAGCCACATTCCACCCTGCTCTATGCTGGGTCTGGGGAAGGCTCAGTTAGCAGGTGTGAGTTGACACTCAGTGAGAAGCAGCCTCAGTGAGAAGGTGACGGAGCCACTGGGGAAGCTACTAGGTCAGAGAAGAGATTGACCATAGTAGGGCTGAGGTTTCTCCAGTCATGAAGACGGTGTGGTCTTTTAGTTGGAAGTTTACAAGGACAGAAGCGGCTTTCCTTGCCAGATTTGGACAGAGCTTTTCTCTCAGAACAGGACTAGTTATTATCTACGGTAGGGCTTCTCAAGCTGCATGATGCGTGTGAATGGCCAAGGGATCCTGTAAAAATGCCTGATCCCACTTTGGTAGCTTGGAGCAGGCCGGAGATGCGGCATTCCTAACCAGTTCCCTGACGGTTCTGCGTTGCTGAACCCAGAGTGCTCTGATAAAATGCCCAGATCTAGAATACTCCCAAGAAGGACTTTTGAGCTGAAGAGAAGACACAGACATTTAACAAGCTAGCTTTTCCTGGGGCCTGAATGTGGCCAGGAGTGGATTAAATAATATACATACATTTGTTTGAGACAGAGTCTCACTTTGTTGCCTTTGGTAGAGTGTTGTGGTGCCATATCTCATAGCAACCTCACACTCTTGAGCTCAAACTATCCTCTTGCCTCAGTTTTTCATTTTTAGTAGAGATGGGGTCTCGCTCTGGCTTAGGATGGTCTCAAACCCATGAGCTCAAGCGATCCTCCCACCTCAGTCTCCCAGGGTGCTAGGATTACAGGCACAAGCCACCACACCCAGCCTTACATAATAATTTTAACCAGGCTGAGACTAAGGATAACAGATTGTGCTTAGGCACTTGTATTTCTTTAGCGTTTGCTCTAATAGTGATCTATTTGTAAATATAGCATTTTATGTCTATGCTTATTTCACTTAGAAAAGACTTATATTCTTTTTTTTTTTTTTTTTTTTTTGAGACAGAGTCTCAAGCTCTCACCCTGGGTAGAGTGCCGTGGCATTACAACTCACAGCAACCTCAAACTCTTGGACTTAAGAGATTCTCTTGCCTCAGCCTCCCATGTAGCTGGGACTACAGGCGCCCACCACAATGCCTGGCTATTTTTTTTTTGTTGCAGTTGTCATTGTTGTTTCATCTGGCCCAGACTGGCCTCAGTGTATGTGGCCGGTGCCCTACCCACGGAGCTATAGGCGCTGCCTAAGAGTCATATTCTTTAAAATACCATTTAGTGCGTAGTAGCAATGAATCAATGAATAAACAAAGAAAGTGAAAATGTGTTGTTCATTCTGACTTAGCCAATCTAATGGGGAAAATGTCATTTCAAGTTGAAGTGTCAACCCTAAGAAACAATTTCTACGTGATGGCGGCTAAAGAGGAATGTTTCCAGATGGGCAATACATCCTGTTGATGCTGTGACTTCACTCAAATTCACTACCTGGAAGTTACTGAGTTTTTAAAATACACACATGCATACATGAATATATATGTCACGTGAAAGCAAACTTCACAGGGACACTGACAAGGGGGGGCAGTGTTTTAGAGATGCCCAAACTCTAAATGCCCATATAAGCAAGGTATTGAGGTGGGAAATGAGGTATAACTTGGTAATACCAAGTACTTGGTTGCCTAAGTACTAAATAACATCTAAATAACATCTGCCCAGCTGAAATTCAACCTATTCGCAGCTAGAATTCATTCTCAGACAGTTGGTTATAGTGGTGCCAGGGCTAGGTGTCTGCAAATGTTTTTCCCTTGCAGTAGTTTCTTACACTCTCTTCCTTCTAGCAGACATCCACAAAATACTATTCAGCTGACCCTGTTACGAATGCTATTTCTGAGCCACTGTGATATAGTGGCAAGTGAATGTAATTTGCTCTTATTAATGAATTAAAATGAGTATAAATTTTAAATCAGAAGGAGCAAGTCCATGATCAAAGAAATGGAATTGGATATACGTGATTTGACTTCTTAGTCATTTATCTACAATATTCACTGATTTTAATTGCATAGTTTCCCTTTGACATTCCCACTGGGCAGCGCTCTGTGTGTGAGTGGGTAGTAATGTGTTTAAATTAAAGAACATTGGGAACTAATGTCTGAAGTTGCATCTCTTAGCAACTTCCATTAAAGATGTTAAGACAAGATTCTTACCCTAATTTATAACCACCCAGATTTATATCCCCATAAGAAAGAAAAGTTAATTGGATTCTACAACTAATGTTGCTTGTGTCTTTCAAGACACTACTAGTAGTAAGAGTAAAAGTTGAAATAAAGTCTCTTGTGTTTGGAAGTCAAAATAAAAACAACAACAGAACAAGGAAGGTATTCTTAGAAATTGCTGTGGCAAACTCAGATCTCTACTCAAGTTTACCAAATCAGTAAACAAATAAAGGTTGTCATCCTGCATGAGAGTTTGAAATTTTTCTCCATAAGTCCAGGGCAATGAAGAGGAAACAGGAAAAGAAGAATGTTTCTTGCTCAAGACCTTGGATCTATTACTCTCCGTCTGCCACCCCCAAAGTTGTCTATAGAATAATGTCTTGTTTTTACCCCCTTTAAGACCATTCTCTGTTCTAAAATTCAAAACCTATGAATATGACATCATTTGGGAAAAGGCTCTTTGCCAATGTAACTAAACTCAGGATCTTGGGATGAGATCATGTTGGACTACCTAGGTGGGTCCAAAATCCAATGGAAAGTGTCCTCATGAGAGACAGAAGAGCAGAAGATGCAGACAAGAAAGTGATTTGAAGACAGAGGCAGAAACTGGAATGATACAGCCGCAAGCCATGGACTCCTGGAGCAACCAAAAACTCAAAGAACCAAAGAAGAATTCTTTCCTAGAGCCATTGGCGGGAGCTTGGTTCTGCTAATCCCTTAATTTTGGACTTCTTGTCTCCAAAACTGTAAGAGAATAAATGTCTGTGATTTTGTGCCTCCAACTAATTAGTAGTAATTTGTATCCTTGTCTGTGTTAATATGTTACAGCAGCTACAAGAAACTAATACTTCCTCCTTTCTTCTTCATCTTCTCCTTCTTCCTTCCTTCTTCCTCTCCCTCTTCCTCTTCCTCTTCCTCTTCCTCTTCTTCTTCTTCTTCTTCTTCTTCCCCTTTCCCTCTTCACCCTTCTTCCTCCTCCTCCTTCTTCCTCTTCTCCTTCTTCTTTGTCATCATTGTTTCCTTGCAGAACCCAAGCCCTGCTAAGTTCAACTCTGCCTCTATTCCACGTCAATGTGGCTGGAGAAAACCCCATCTCAAACCAGCTGTGCTCACTCTTAATCCTTGCCTGGACATTTACTGCCCCCTACCCTCTGCCCCAAGCATGGTCTGCCTGTTCTTAACTTAGCAGGTAAAGTTATCCCTTAAAAATATAAGTGCTACCCTGTTAATTTTCTAAGCCTTCCAACAGGTTCCATCTCGCCCTGTGTCCATGTGGAATCCTTGCAATGGCTTGCAGAGGCCCACCCTCACCTGCACCTCAGACACAATCATGGCAAATGAGCTCTAGGTGTTCTGGTCACTTGCTGCTCTTTGCAGAAGGACAGTCTCCAGTCTTCCCAAGTTCTGCCTGCAGCAATCTCCCCCAAGATTTATAGCACTGGCTCCCTCCTCTGTCCCTTTTCCCTCCCACCAACTTCATTTTTCTCCTTAGCACTTACCCCTAACCAACATTTCATGGATTTCCTTGACTATTTGTCTAGTGTCCATCTTCCCCCTAGAATGTGAGCTCCGTGACCCCAGGGACCTTGTTTTGTCCACTACTATCTCCCCAGATCCGAGAAGAGAGCCTCGCATACAGCTGATGCTGGATAAATGTTTGTCAAATGAATGAATGAATGAAAGAATAACAGAGTGAAGTGGGCCACTATTGGGTGTTTGACCCTCTTTAACCTTAAGATGAATCCCAAGGAAGCCTCTCAGTCCCTATTAAATAAATGAATTCCAGTGTGAACTAAAATAAAATATTAATCAAACCACAGCAGAATGGACCCCCTCTTGGGCAAGGGGACCCCCAGGAAAACCTTAAGGCTGAGTTGCTGGCCAAAAAGAGAAGGGAGGTCAGACATGCCTAGTTATACTCCCTCCCTTTTGGAGTTACCTTTTGCACTAGTAAGATACTAAATCATGAATGGAACCTGAGCCCACGCAAGACAAAGATGAACCACCATACCAGCAGGCCACCAATTTATGGAATAGATCACTCGAGTCTCAGTAAATGTAGCAAATGATGGTGGGCTTGTCTCTAACCAACAGACATACTCATCTTAACTTAAAACATCTCAAGCCTTTAAACAAAGCTTCGTGTTTTAAATCAGTTACAAATGAAAGAATTGCTAAACCCAACTATAACCTGCAAGCTCCCCCTTTGAGATGGCCCACCTTTTGTGGTCACATCAGCGTATGCCTTTCATTGTATTGATATATGATTTTATGTATAATTCCTGTCTCCATGAATGTATAAAACCAAAGTATACTACCATGCGACCTCAGGCACATTTTCTCAGAATCTCTGGAGGCCATGTTATTGAAAATAGGCTCATTTAAATTATTTTTCAGAGTTTGTTTTTTCCTGTTAACACCAGGCAGGCTTTTCCCATTCATATATTAGCCTTGTCCACACTTAACCGGGCATGAAGATGAGGCTGGTGCTGAAACCTTCTCTTGGATTGAAGCACTGTCCTTTATCCCACCCTCCTAGCCCCCTTGGAGCCGTCACAGTTCTGGTGATCAAAAGCCCCTTCACCTTAGCTCCTTGGCTGGCTGAGAATAAAAAGAATAATTTTTATTTCTTGTATCCACTATTGTTTCCAATTAAGAAAAGAAAAACCAAGCCTAAAAAAAGGAAGGAATAAATGATTTGGGGAAAGCTTTTTTATAATTTTATTAAAATATAACAACAGAGTAGGAATAACAGAGTAGAAATACATGAGAGTTAAGGAGACAAAGAAATGTGATATTCATCTGGAGAAACCACTATTTCATTTTCAAGGTGAATTATTATTTTTAGAATGAGCTTTTAAAGCTTTCCCGTTATTTTATGTCCTTGGCTTTATTTGCTGAGTTTTTGTGCAGCTTAATCTCCTCTTGATCTATGCGGATGATGAATTCAGGGCCCCATCCCTCCTATGAGACCTGGTGGGATGAGAGGTCTACCACTGTCTTCCTTCAGTGTCCGTGTGTGTGTGTGTATCAAACATGAAGACCTTCCGTGTGTTTCTGTGAAACTCCCTATCTATAAAAATCAGAAGCTGACAGGTGCTGAAATATAATACGACCTGAAAGAATGATTTTCTTTTAAAAAATTATAATTGTCAAGACAATTTCTCGTTCCTTTCATTTCACTCCTTCTCCACTACCCTCTGTCCCAATAAATATTGGGATATGGAAATTTGCCTTTGCAGGTGCCCTGGTGAAATTCACTTATAAATATGCATCTGTTAGCTTGGGGATTTGGTTAGGCAGAGAGCATCTGCCTTGTAGGGAGAAGAATTTCCAAATCCTTTCCCAGAAGGAGCAAAAGTCAAGTTGAACTTTTCACCACCTGGACCTCCTGCCCTTTGCGAGTGCTTCAGTGGGGAAGGTGAGTTCTAGTATCTGAGGGTTCTGAGTAAGACCACAGGGTATTGGTCAGGGCAAGAGGAGGTCACTCTGACAAAGGAAAAGGGTCATGTCCCTAGAGAGAGAAACTTTCTTCATTCAATACTCAACCAACGTGAGCCACTCCAACAGGCACTCTGCTCCCCATCACTGTCCAGGGGCCCATCCTGGCAGCAATATCTGTGTGTTAAGGTGGTTTCTCAGCTCATGTGTTTATCCCCGTGGTATTGTTTAGACCTGCCTCAGTGAGAGTCCACAACGCAGTGCTGGCCCACAGGTAGTAAAAGCTCCCTATACCACCAGTTTCAAAATTAAGATCTAAGTTAGATGAGC
This sequence comes from Perodicticus potto, assembly GCA_963574655.1. Lineage (NCBI taxonomy): Eukaryota > Metazoa > Chordata > Mammalia > Primates > Lorisidae > Perodicticus > Perodicticus potto. Next base: position 4,044 of record CAUYRH010059597.1, on the reverse strand, counting down.
CTTTTTGCATCCAAAATTAAGCAGACTCTCAAATCAAAATTAGCAAGTGATTTTAGAAATATAATTAAGCCAATGAGAAATTTTCCAATGGTCCTCACCACCAAAATTATTTTATTCAGTAACACAAAAGTGTCATTTTCAAGAAGGAAGAGTAAAATTAAAAATTCCCTTGAGCCTATGAGTTTGAGACCAGCTTGTGCAATGTAGCAAGATGCTGTCTCAATAAAAAAAAAAAAATGTGAAAATTGTCTTTGCTTTGGTAAGAGATGGTGCCGTTTCTATCTTTCTGCAATGTTGAAAATAGCCTAAAAGTTCACTTTCCCCAAGGAACGAAAACATTATGTTAGAATTTGCTGTGATTAGACTCAAACACTTGGTTCTTAGACCTGGATGAGCATCAGCATAGCCTTTGGCACAACCTTCCAATAGTACAGAGTTCCAAGTTCCACTGCTCCCTTAAAATCAAAATCTTGGGGGTCAAACTGATGAAAGCCACCCTCACAGTGGTCTCCAGAGAGGGATGCTAGAACGTGGGGGATTCACCAGAGAACCCACTGCAGGGTGAGGGAGAAACATGAGAACTTCTATTTTTATATATTTCGTTTCATCTTTAAAATGTTACATATGTTCAAGATATTTATGTTTACATACATTAAAACACATATATATTTCTTTGAAACCTGTATAGTCCTACAATTTGAATGTTTGTTCTTCAGCAGCTCATGTGGAAACTTAGTCCCCATGGGCACAGTGCCTCACGCCTGTAATCGTAACACTCTGGAAGACCAAGGTGGGAGTACTGCTTAAAGGTCAGGAGTTCGAAACCAGCCTGAGCAGGTGAGACCCCCATCTCTACAAAAAATAGGAAAATTAGCCCAGCATTATAGTGTGCACTTATAGTTCTAGTTACTTGGAAGGCTGAGGCAGGGGGTCACTTGAACACAGGGGTTTGAGGTGGCTGTGAGCTAGGCTGACACCATGGCACTCTATACAGGGTGACAGAGCAAGACTCTGTCAAAGAGAGAAGGGAGGGAAGAAGGGAGGGAGAGAGAAAGAGGAAGGAAGAAGGAAGGAAGGAAGGTAGGAAGTTAAGGAAGGAAAAGGAAGGAAGGAAGTTAAGGAAGGGAAAAGAAGAAAGAAAGAGAAAAGAAAGGAAAGGAAAACTTAATCCCCAGCAGTGTGGCAGTTTTGAGAAGTAGAACCTTCAAGAGGTGTTTGGGTCATTAGTGTTCTGGCCTCATGAATGGATTAGCCCATTCACAGATTCATGGATAAATGTGTTATCCTGGGAATGGGACTGGCTTGATAAAAAGAGGAGAAGAGACCCGAGCTGGCATGCTCAGGCCCCTCTCCACGTGATGCCCGGTGCCACCTCAGGACTCCACAGAGTCCCCGCCAACAAGAAGGCTCTCACTGGATGTGCCACCCCCATCCTTGGATTCTCCACCCTCTGGAACTATAGGAAATAAATTCCTTTTCTTTATGAATTACAAGTTTCAGGCTTTCTGTTGTCAGTAACAGAAAACAGACTATGACACAGACTACTTACACGCTTAAAATCTATACATAAATGCTAGCTTGTATCATTCAGAAATAAATAGATATCCGTATTCTGAGGTCCATACTCAGTAACATTTTATGGTGGCCAGAGCCTCAAACAACTGTACCAAGCTCTCTATGGGCTGCTCTGTCTGGCTGTGTCTTATCCTTCCCTTCACTGTTTATCTGACCACGTCACATCACGTGCTTCAGTGGCTTCCCTGTTCCCTTGGGAAAGTCGCTTCTTATCCAGCCATCTGGAGTTCATGCCGATCGATCTCATCCCAACAGCAGCCAGGTCTGCAGGGGCCGGTCCTCTCCCTCCCAGCTCCTTCCTCCCCAGCTCCCTTCCTCTCCCCCCTGTTGCAGCCATGGGGTATAAATCGTGTCTCTGAAAACCCATCCTCGCTGTCTTTCCCAGGCCTTTACAAACATTATTCCTTCTCCTGGGAGTTCCTAGTCTTCCCAGCTTCTCTTGGTAACTTTCATTCAATGTTTAGGCCTCCATTCAGAAGTGATTGCCTCGGACCTCCATGACCTGGGGTGGTGTCCTGCTGGGGTGCCCCCATGCCCACCAGTACTTCCCACGGTAGGTAACTTCCATGATGCACCCCAACTCTCTGCTTATCCTCCCATGCTTTAAACTCTGTCTTTTATCTTAATTCCAGGCCTTAGCATAGCCATATGTCCCTCAGTTTACAACATGAGCACGTCCTGATGACCCCATTGTAACTTGAAAGTATTACAAGTCAAAATGTGTTTATTAATACACCCAACCTACTGAACATCATAGCTTAGCCTACCCTGTCTTAAAGCTGTTCAGACTGCTTAGGTTAGCCTACAGTTGGGCAAAATCATCTAACACAAAGCCTACTTTATAATAAAGTGTCTGCTACCTCATGAATTCATTGAATCCTGTATAAAAATGAAAGATGTAATGGTCATGTGGGCAGTCAAGCTACAGTTTCTACTGAACGCACTTTTGCACCATCATAAAGTTGAAAAATGGTTAAGTCCAACGATTGTAATCCAGGACCATCTCTGATAGATATATCAAATATAGGTGGAAAGGATCCATTGTTATTTTTTAGGCAATAAAAGTGGGTCCACTTTTGAAGTTTAGGTCCTGTCCCTCCCCCTACCTTTTAGAGTCACACAAAAAGAACAAGGAATATCACCATTTCCATGTTTCCAAATACAGCAATCCAGGAGATTAGATTGTATAATCAAGATGTTAAAGTAGGGAATGTGTGGATCAATCTCTCATCCAGGCCACCAAATCTCATCAAAGGACATTTTGGTTATTGAAAAGAACAAAGGGGGAAAAAAAAGAAAAGAAAAGAAAGGGAAGCACAGAGAAAGTATGTTAATCTAATTAGACATGAATATTAAAATATTAATATTAATGTTCCTCTCCATCCCCAAACACTGAGTAGAAGTTATTAATACTTTGTAATATATTAAGCACTATTCATAGCACAGCCTTTATACAGAAAGGTCATTATAAAGATGGGAATAGGATCACTTTCCTGCCAACAATAGCTTATAAAAACACAGGATGGACATCCTGGGTGTCCACCCAGGGTGGAGGTAATAATTCTCACCCAAAGCATTGTCAGGAATTCTAGTTTTTGTGGGAGAATGGAGCAGAGGTTATCGAGTGACACAAATAAAACATCATGCATCCAGCCTTGCTTATCCTGGAACAGCATTCCTTCCTTCCAGAGCTTTCTGACCTTAGAAATATAAATCTAGGTAAATAATAACACTAAATAAGTTCACACATGCTTACAGATGGCCTGAAATTGGAGAACAGCCTCAATTCAAGGCTAAAGTCCTGCATTCCAACCCCACCAAAGGCTGAGGAACAAAGGTTCTGGAAGCCCCATACTATTGAGTTACATGTTTGGGGCCAAAGCTTCAGCCCTGACTGCACATCTGTCTCCTCAAGAACATCATGCTTTACGTTCTGTTTATTTTTTTTTAATTTTTATTAAATCATAATTGTGTACATTAGTGAAATCATAGGGCACAATGTGCTGAATTCATATACAATCTGATATATTTTCATCGAACTGTTTAACATAGCCTTCATGGCATTTTCTTAGTCACTATATGTAGACATTGGTATACTGCATTTAGTAAGTTTCACTCGTACCCTTCTAAGATGCACGGTAGGTGTGATCCCACCAATCGCCGTCCTTCCACCTATCTTCCCCCCCTTTCCCTTTTTCCCCATATTCTTGTGCTATAACTGGGTTTTAGCCTTCATATGAAAGCTATAAATTAGCTTCATAGTGGGGCTGAGTACATTGAATACTTTTTCTTCCACTCTTGAGATATTTTGCTAAGAAGAATATGTTCCCAGCTCCATCCATGTAAACATGAAAGAGGTAAAGTCTCCATCTTTCTTTAAGGCTGCATAATATTCCATGGTATACAATTGATTAATCCATTCATGGGTTGATGGGCACTTGGGCTTCTTCCATGACTTAGCAATTATGA
>CAUYRH010059595.1:0-22872 GCA_963574655.1 Perodicticus potto | reverse complement strand
AATGTATTTTCTCCAATTTCAATATCAGGTGTATCCAGATCAAGTAGAATGATTTTGAAATATTTCTTCTTTTTCTATTGTCTATAAGATTTGGCATGATCTGTTTTTTGAAACTCTCCTTTACTTTTATTTATATAATATTAGTTGTCTATTCTTTGAGACTTTGGAAAAGAAAATAAGAAGTTAACTCATGACCTCATACTGAGCATCGAGTCAATGAACTCTATAATGTCTTATTTGACAACGTGAACATTACTTTCTTGGGATTATTATTACTAATATTGCTTAATATTTTGATGCAGTAATTGTCTGTTTTCTTTTCTGAATGTATTTATTTTCGTTCATTCTTTACATGTTTTTTGTTTCTAGTCCTTATCTTAAACATTGTTATTGTTATTAAATTTTAAGCCTTTTAAATTCTGTGAAGGCAAAAAGTGGAAACCGAATTAACACATATATGTAAAAATAAAAATAATTTTTTAAAAAGAGATGAGAATATAGTACAAACTAGAATAACGGTAAATGGCCAGTACATGTCTTCATGCAGACCACAGTTTTTCCTGGTATTGTTGGTATATTTTGAATAACTCGCTATAACTAATGCAGCTATTTTATTTTAAAAATTAATCTTGACATTTACTATTTTTAATTTTTTATGAAGAATGTTTCCATTTTTACAGCTAGTCAAACCTTGACAAATTTAAAGGACAATAGAGCTGAATGTCTTCCAAGCAGTTTAAGTAAAAATCTGTTTGAAAAAAATAAAAATAAAAAGACACTTTCTGAGGGTTTAGAATCTGAGCCAAGTGGTCCAGGATTGGGGTTATTCTTTCCAGGTGTCGCACACTGAACTATCCCTCCCTCACAATGCCTGCGAGGGTTCCCATGGATTCTATATGTTTCTGAAATCTGACCTCCAGCCTTGTACCTGCTAAGTGAACCCCCTGACTTTACCTTTGAACTACCATTAGCTTACATTATTGTGAGTCCATTTCTATTGCTGGCTACTGAAACTCCTGACTGATACAGCCATATCCCACTAGAATGAGTCTCGTGCATAAGTCACTGTGTTATGCCATCTCTTACTTCCCCTGGGGGAACACACCATTTCCTCTGTATCATGTGCTCTTCCACATTTAATAATAACCACCTATATTTTTTCACTTTGTATGAAGGTATACACTTTGTATAAGGTAGCAGTTAAAAGCACGGGTTAAAGTCCCAGTCTATTCACTTTATGAACAATGTAACAAGCTAGTTGCTTAACACCTTTGTCCTCAGTTTCTCCATGTGCAAAGTTAGTACAAGAGAAGCATCCACATCGTAGGCTGGTTGCAAGGATTCAATGAGTTATATAGCCTGGAAATGAACTGCCTGAGAATTTCAATTCTATATTGAATAAGTAGAATGCCTGGCACCTAGTAAGTGCTATGTAACAGTTTGCTATTGTCGTTATGCACCAAGTACTTTACAATTATCTGTAACTTTCACAATAATTTATGGAGTAGACCTTCTTACATATAAGGAAAACTGAGGGTCAGGGAAGTTTAAACTTGCCTTACGTCCCACATCTAGTACTTGACAATGGCAGAGTCAATTTTATGTCAGCCTCAACTTCTACTGCCTGCCTGAACTCAAGTTTTACCTCCTCCAGAAAGCCTTGAAACCCCAAGTTTTTGTTGGGGGAGCTTTCTGCTGCTCCCTCAGCTCAGTTTAAGTCCTGTCCTGCTGAAACAGAATCACCAAATTGTAATCATACTGCTGGGCTTCAAGTTCCTTCAAGTCAGGGATTGACTTGGAGGAGGCACCCAGTTCAGTGGCTGGTGCACAGCAAGCTCTCTGCAGAATTCTCGAGGAAGGAATGAAGGCAAGGGTATGAAGCCCTTCGGCTTCACCTCAGCTTTGCCTGTAGCTAGGCCTGAATCTCCTGGCTTCAGCCACACAGAGTAGCACAGATATAAATTAAATCACTAGGCCACGGAGCCCTAAACAATGTAACTTTTAATCCTGTAATTCACATCATGGGAGTCAGTACCTGGGATATAATTAGAAACAGAGAAAAGACATTTTATATAAAAATATGCTCATTAAGCAACCTAAATAAGTTAAAAACAATAGTATAGTGGTAAATAATGATATTATATAATATTAGTAAATATTATCGAAGCTATTACATTTAGGGTAATTAATCACACAGAAATAGCTAACTAAGACAACAATCTACTTTCCAGCTTCTCCTCCACTTCTCATTTCATACTCTGATCTTCACTCACACCTCGTTACTTGATTTCCTCTGAGTATCTCATAATCATCTCTTAGTGCCTTTTATGTTGCCCCCTCTGCCAGGGAGGCCCATCTCTGTTTTCCACCTTGTGAAAATCTACTCATCATTCAAGATGCAGCTCAAACATCATTCATTCACCAGGTGTTGTTGAGGAAAGGCCCTGAGGCCTCAGAACTTAGCGTGATGGTCTAGGTGGTCAACTAGCTCACAGGTGAGAAAAAAAGGCAAACATGTAAATAGTTAATGTCACTTTCTTCTTCCTTTTGCTAACTTCCTTAAGTAGACTTAATTCTTTCTTATTCCCTCCCAAGCACTCTCATTCCTCAATTATAGCACTCTCACAGCATAATTCCAGCCATGATAATAATATCTAACTTGAAGAACTCTTATTAAGAATAGATGAGATTATGGAGGCAAAGCCCTCAGCATGGTGCTGGAAACATGGCAAGTGGAAATAAATGTTAGCTGCTATTGTCTTTAGTTAACACACACATTCATGTCCCCTACTTGACCAGATGTGAACTTGCTGAGACCAGGAACTGTGTCAAATTCGTCTCTGAGTCTGAAGTGCTTACATGTGCCTGGTGGATAATAAACACTCATCAGGTATTTGTCAAGCAAATATCACCAGAAGTGTAAGAACTGAGCAAAGGCGTGTTGATCTCAGAGCAGGTGGTGGCCCTGGGGCTCTTGTGTTACACTGGGGCGCCCTCTGCTGTCTGTGCCTGTTCACACATCTGGGTAGGAAGGGAAACACTTGAGAGAGCCAAAGGGTAAGTTTCTAGAAAGGCTCCTTCCAGGCAAAGGGTCCATGGCCCTAACTAGTGGGTACTACATCCCTCCCTATTACTATACCTGGGATCAGTTTATTTCAAAGCCGAAACCACCACGTCCTTTGTTTTTTGAAGAAACAAAATGGTTTTGCTCAGGTTAGGTATCTGGTTCAATTGTAAATAAGGCAAGAATAATAAAACAGAATCAGTGGGATCAATGAGAGGGTAGACCAAGGAGTCCATGTCTGGCCATATTTGAAATCCCTTTGAGAAGAAACAGGAAGCTACTATATTGACCCTTAAATAACATGGGTTTGAACTTTGCAGGTTGAATTATAGGTGGATTTTTCCCCCAGCACAATGGGCTGGCTATATTCACAGGTTCCACATCCCCAATCAAATGGATCTAAAATACAGCATAGGCAGGATGAGAAAACCTCTGGATAGGAAGAGCTGAGTTTTCATATTCACAGGTTCCACAGAGCCACCTGGGAGACAGGGATTTAAGGACTTTGGTATCCATGGGCAGTCCTGGAGCTAACTTCCCATGGGTACCCAGGGACTGTAAGATGTGCCTGGGACAGATCCGTCAGTTGAGATTTTATTTGATTTGATTTTTATTTGATTTCATTTTTTTAAATGTTGATAGTAACTTTATTCATGGCCACAACATGTAAAAAATTGAAATTCCCTTCAACTGATAAGTAAAAAACTATGCTACATCCATACAATGAAATACTACCCAGCAATAAAAAGGAGCAAACTAGTGATATATGCCCCAACATGGATGAATCTCAAATAGAGCCTATAAAGGACCAAATGTAAAATTTAGAACTGAAGAGTAAAATTTAAACATTCACTGATGGGCTCGTTGTTCTCAGTGGCAGAATGGAGGTGACAGAGGATACAGTTAGTAAATTTAAAGGTAGGGGATAGAAATCACTAAATCGCAACAATAAAGCCAAAAGCCATTTTTAAAAATTGAAGAGCCCTGAGGAAAGGTAGGACAAGACCAAAGATCTAACATTCCATGTCACTAAGGTCTAGGAAGAAGGGGAGAAATAAACTGATGCAGGAAAAAAGTTTTTAAATAATGACCAAAAACATCCCAAATTTGTTGAAGGACATGAATTTACAGATTTAAATGCTCAGTGAACTTCAAACAGGATGACTCAAAGAAAACCAAATCATGACTAACCTGCTAAAAACCAAAAAAAATTGTTTTAAATCTTACAAGTAGCTAAAGATGAAAAAAATTACAAAAAAAAATTGAATGGTTGCAGATTTCTTGTACAAAACCATTATGATTGATTAAAAAAAAAAACCATGATGGTCAGAAGAGAGAACACTTTTTAAATGCTTAAACAAAATAATTGCCAACTCAGAATTTTATATTTAGTAACAATATCCTTCAAGGATTAAGGAAAATAAAGACGTTTTGAGAGGAAGGAAAACTAAAGAAATTTGTTGGCAGCAGACTTATCCTAAAAGAAATAAAGGATAAAGGAAATTCTTCTAGTCTAAGGGAAAAAATACCAGAGGGTTACTTGGGATGAAGAACAAGCAACAAAAATGGTACAATTTCTAGATATATGGACTATGTTTTCTTTCTTTCTTTTTCTTTTTTTTTTTTCTTTTTAGAGACGGATTCTCACCCTATCACCCTGGTTAGAGTGCTGTGGCCTTGCAGCTCACAGCAACCTCCAACTCCTGGGCCCAGGCGATTCTCTTGCCTCAGACTCCCGAGTAGCTGGGACCACAGGCACCCGCCTGCCACCCTTGGTATATGGGGCTGGCGCCCTACTCACTGAGCCGCAGGAGCCACCCCAGGATGATTTTTTCCGAAAGAAAAATAAATCCTCCCCCATCTAAGCGGAATTTCAGTTTCCATAGAGGCACACGTATGACAACCTCAATGTAAGGATATGAGGTAAAGGGAATCCCCGCTTTACATTTCACTCAAAGTGGTAAAATGTTAACTCTAAGTAGATTGTGAAAAGTGTATAAAGCAGTCCCCAGAGCTACCATTAAAACAATTATTCAACCATACACAAGGTCGAGGCGACGCCTGTGGCTCAGTGAGTAGGACGCCGGCCGCACATACCAAGGGTGGCGGGTTCAAACCCAGCCCCGGCCGAACTGCATCAAAAAATAGCCAGGAGTTGTGGCGGGCACCTGTGGTCCCAGCTACTCGGGAGGCTGAGGCAAGAGAGTCGCCTAAGCCCAGGAGTTGGAGGTTGCTGTGAGCTGTGACACCATAGCACTCTACCGAGAGTGACAAAATGAGACTCTGTCTCTAAAAAAAAAAAAAAAAAAAAAAAAGATACACAAGCTCTGACAACTAAACTCATGAACTCCTCTTAGAAAAAGTGCTACATACCTCATTGTTAAATATCACTGTGGTCATTCTGGGGTAGCCCCCTATTGAAGCTGTGCACTGACTCCAGGCCTAGTCCACCTTCAAAGCAATTTTGGAACTCTTTTTCTAATAAGGAAAAATACAATCTCAAATTCATTTCTTACGTTTCCCTTTCTCCATGATCTTAAGCCTATAATTCTTCATTCTCTTTTTAGCTCCCAGGGCCTTCAAACAAACATTCAAAACATATTTTGTTCAGGCCAGGTGTGGTAGCTCATGTTTGTAATCCCAGTGTTTTGGGAGGCAAAGTTGGAGTATTGCTTGAGGCCAGGAATTTGAGACTAACTTAGACAACACAGTGAGACCACATCTCTTTATACACACAAACACACACACACACACACACACACACACATACACACACACACATACATATATACATACAGGGTGGACATAAAGTTCGTATGCAATTTACTATGTTAAACCATTTTGAATTACACATGAACTTTATGTGTACTCTGTATATGTCTATATATGTATATATTTTTTTGGTCCACATTCTTTTAGGTTATTATTTTTTCCAAAAAATTATTGATCTAAGATGCCTACTTCCTATATGTTTAAAAAAAGAAATGAAAACTTTTTAAGAGCAAACATAGATTTTCCAAGTTGGCTTATGAAGTAAACTATCTAAATAAATAATTCAGTAATCTAAGATATTAAATAATCTAAGATCTATCCCACCAAGTGTCTATATTCCACCAGGACAATTTCACTGATGATTCTACCAAATCCTGAAGAAACAATCATTCCAATGTTACCTAAAATATTACAAATTATAAAGGAAAAATTGAAAACTATCCAACCCATTTTATAAGTCCAGCATGATCCTGTTAAAAAGCTTAGACTGAACAAGGACAGCACAAGATAAGAAAATTCAAAACCAATTCAACGAATGGTGTTTTATGAATATAGACACAAACATCCTAAATAAGATGGTAAAGTTATGTCAATCAGGCAGATGAAAATATCTCAGACTGTTTGTGAAGCCTGCACACTGTACCCCATGAGTGAATTAATGTACACAGCTATGATTCAATAAAATAAATAAATAAATAATAAGATGGTAAACTGGCTCTGGTAGTGCAGTGAAAGTGAAATATACTGTGATCTGGTAGGTTATACCCTATTAATAGCTTAATTAATTACCAGGTCAAATGAGAAAAAACTTTATGAGGATCTCAATAGATGCTGAAAAAATTGATAAAGCTAAAACCATATCCTGATTTTTAAATTAACAATTTCATAATAGAAGAGCAACTTTCATTACCAGATAAAAATTATCTACTTTTAGATAATTTGAAAACTTGTTTGAAACTTGTGTCAAATATACCTAATAAGGAAACTATAGAAGCAGTCTCCATAAAGTAAGGAAGAATTAAAGGATGTCCTTTGTATCACTGTTAATCAACATATTATTGGAGAAACTAGCCACAAATAAAAAGTAACCAACATGAATTTTAAAAGACACAGGTATACAAATTTGAATAGAAAAAATACAATGTCACAATTTGCCTAACATGTGATTGTCTACCTGGAAATTCCAAAGCAACAATTGCCAAAGTACTGAAACTAATGAAAAATTTAGCAATATGGCTAGATATAAAATAAACATGTTTTTATAAGCATATTAGTAGCTATATTATTATTAAATTAAAATGTTAGTTATTTTTAAAATATTTTAAGTTATTTTAAGATTAGCAGAAAAATATTTCATTTATAATAGCAAAACTGTAAAATATATAGGAATAAATCTAATAAGAATATATAGGACCTTAAAAATAAAATAAAAATTTTATTGAAGAACTTCTAAAATAAAATAGACTAGAACATTTAGTGACTAATCCAAGCTTATGATTGGAAATATTTGATCTTTTAATGATGTTAGTTGTCTTAAAATCAACTTACAATTCAATGTAATTCAAATCAAAATATCAAAGAATTTTTTACAAAATGTGAGAAATTGATTCTAAATTCCATATAAAAAAGTTAATATGCAAGAATACTTAAGACAAATTTGACTCTGACCAAAGAGCCAACCCTGTTTACTTGCTAGCATTTTCTCTCCATAACAGCAAGGAATAACAAAGATGCCTCTGTTCACATTTTTTAACAAGAATGCCTTGATATACTGTTTTTGTTTTAAAAGTGATTTAAAAAAAAAATGAGAAAGACAAAAATAAATGCTAACATTTTGCTAAAATGATGAAGATCATGGTCTTATTTTGTGTTCTGTCATCAACCCCAACCCCCAGCACATGTGCTGATCAGGATGATAGGACTTGGGAAAATAAATTCTCAAAATCTTATTTTATACAGAGAGTTGGCACTCCATTCTTGTAGCCAGACCTAACCTAAAACTTGTTGCTACAGGTTATAATTACTATCTACATGTTTTGGTATATATATATATATATATTTTTTTTTATCCACTATTGCCATTTTTTCCAATACCTTCTGAGATAAATAACATTATCTCTATTTTTAGATGAGGAAAACCATGGCTCAAGGAGTTTAATTTGCTTGTCATGGGTCAACACACTCATAAGTGGCTGAGTCAGTATTAAAAGTCAAGTCTAATAGTTGCCAAAGCCTGTCCTTTTCCCCCATGCCCTATTGCCTCTCTTCTGAGGAAGAAACTGTGGAAAGAATCCCTTTGGCATCCCTCGTGGAATAGGATACTGTGTCACTAGGAAGATTTTTGAGCCAAGATCTCGGTGCCTGTGATGATTCATATTTAGATCATGTTCCTTGAGAGTAGGGAAAGCTATGAAAGATATCTGTAGGCAGCTGGGGTTAGCATTTGGGAGTTGTAAATAAAGTCCTCAAGGAAACCATCCAATGTTATTGTAGGGAATCTCAGAGGTCATGGAATCTATCTATTCCTGTCCACAGCTAAAATTTCAACCCTTGCTGAAATTTCCTTTCAATTTCCAGACTTAATGATGATTAAAGTGTTTTTTCAGTAAATAGCCATAAGAAAGATTCCGAGAGGTTCACAAGGCTTCTGATCCAGGCTCTGGAGCCCATCCCTTTCAAGTCCCTGACTCTTCAGTAGAGGCACCTGGACATCTGGCCAGGGCAAGTGTCAATGTGTTTTCCGGTCCATAGCAAGAGAAACCTGGTTTGGGCAGCCACATAATTACAAACTTCCAGTTGCATATATGTGGAATGGAATACAGTTTGTGGGCCACAGCCTAAACCAAGTTTGTCAACCTTTATTATCTCACCATACACTTGAACTTAAAGGTAAATCCTTCCATGGCACAATTAAATTATGTTGATCAAAAAAAAAAGTGTTAAAAAAAAAAAAAGAATGTACTTACTGTGCTTTGAACTTCTTTTGAAAATAATTTAATTAATGATCTTTAAAAATTTTCGCAGAAAAAAAAATTTGTTTTCACAGCACAAATAAGAAGATCCTCCCACGGCACACTAGTTGAAAATCACCACCCAAAAGGAATCAGATTTTGTCCCTTCTCTCCACCTGACAGCTATGAAGACAGGTTCAAATAGAGGAATGCAAGTATTCAGATTTGCCAAGTAGAAAAACATGGACCTTATCACTAGGGGTCTGGCTTCTCACACCAGCATTGCCCCTAACGAACCATGGGTGGCCGTGTAACTCCTCTAAGCCTGTCCTCCCTCTATAAAGTCTCACTGTTGAATCAAGTGTCTTTGTTTTTTTTTTTGTTTGTTTGTTTTTTTATTTTTATTATTTTTTTTTATTGAGTCATAGCTGTGTACAATAATTCAGTCAAGGAGTACAGTGTGTGGGCTTCACATACAATTGGGGATATTTTTATCAACCTGATTAATATAACATTCATGATATTTTCTCATTTACTATGTGAAAACAATTTTGATCTGTATTTAGAAGTTTTCTCCTGACCCTTCAAATATGCACCACAAGTGTGAACCAGCCTTGCATCCCCAAGATGAAACCTACTTGACCCTGCTGAATATTTTTAAGGTGTAGCTGTGATCTATTGGCTAAGATTTTATTGAGAATTTTTGCATCTATATTCATTAGTGACATTGGTCTGAAGTTCTCCTTTTGAGGTGGGTCTTTTCCTGTTTGTTTTAATTTTTTTTTCTTAGAGACAGGATCTCACTTTGTCACCCTCAGTAGAATGCCATGACGTCACAGCTCACAGCAACCTCCAGCTCTTGGGCTTAGGCGATTCTCTTACCTCACCCTCCCAAGTAGCAAGGACTACAGGCACTCACCACAAAACCCAGTTATTTTTTGTTGCAGTTTGGCTGGGGCCAGGTTCGAACCAGTCACTCTTGGTACATGGGGCCTGCGCCCTACTCACTGAGCCACAGCCACCACCCTATTCCTGCTTTTGTTATCATGGTAATATTTGCTTCATAGAATGTGTTGTGGAAGACGCCTTCCTTCTCAATTTTTTGGAATAGTTTCTGAAATATGTGGATAAGCACTTCTTTGAAGGTTTGATAGAATTCCAGTGTGCAGCCATCGGGACCAGGGCGCTTTTTTTGTTGTTGTTGTTGGGGAATATTTTATTGTTTCTTTGATCTCAGTTCTTGAAATGGGTCTGTTCAAGAGATCTATTTCTTCTTGATTAAGTCTAGGGACAGTGTGTGATTCCATGTATTGATCCATTTCCCCTACATTGTCAAATTTCTGGGCATAGGGTTTCTTGTACTACTCAGAGATGATCTCTTGTTTCTCTTGTGGCATCTGTTATTATTTCCCCTTTATTGTTTCTGATTGAGGTTTAAAGATTCTATTTTTCTGTTTCTAGTTAATCTGGCCAAAGTTTTATTGATTTTATTTATTTGATCTTTCTTTTTTTATTAAATCATAGCACTGTACATTAATGCAATCATAGGGTACAATATGATAGTTTTATATACAATTTGAAATATTTTCATCAAACTGGTTAACATAGCCTTCACAGCATTTTCTTAGTTATTGTGTTAAGACATTTATGTTCTACATTTAGTAAATTTCACATGTACCCTTGTAAGATGCACTGTAGGTGTGGTTCTACCAATTACCCTCCCTCCACCCATCCTCACTCCTCCCCTCACTTTCCTCTCCCCTTTCCCCTTCTTCTCAGGCTATAATTGGGTTCTAGCTTTCATATGAAAGCTATAAATTGGTTTCATAGTAGGGCTGAGTACATTGGATACTTTTCCTTGCATTCTTGAGATACTTTGCTAAGAATAATATGTTCCAGCTCCATCCATGTAAACATGAAAGAGATAAAGTCTCCATCTTTCTTTAAGGCTGCATAATATTCCATGTACATTTTTTTTTGAGACAATGTCACTCTGTCACCATGGCTAGAATACAGTGGTGTCATCACAGCTCACAGCAGCCTCAAACTCCTGGCTCAAGCAATGCTTCTGCCTCACCCTCCTGAGTAGCTGGGACTACAGGTGCCCATCACACACCTAGCTATTTTTTTATTTTTTGTAGAGACAGGGTCCTGATTTGCCCAGGTTCATCTCGAACTCCTGACCTCACACAATTCTCCCAAGTTGGCCTCTCAGAATACTAGGATTACAGGCATTCACCACCAAACCCAAGCAAATTACTTTTGATCATCAGCAAAATGCAGTGAAAACAAAGAATTACAACTCTTAATGTTTGATTTTGGTATTATTGCTCTTAATGTTTGATTTTGGTACACCTGATGGGAAATGACATTGGTAGAAGTAATCACTAAAAAAAAACAAGGTGATACTCTGCCTCCATTCACAAAAGACCTAAGATGTAGAATTTAATCTGATAATCTAAACTTATCAGTTATTAGTTTAGAATCTAAATTTATAACCCAGACCATTGCAGTTCATCTAGAGTGGGGGGGGAGCGTTAATACAAATCACAGTAGAACACCCAAAATGAAAGGTATGCATAGGGATTAGGGACATTTCTCACTCTATTTGACTCAACCCCTCAGTATTTGATAAATCTAAGTATGCACCCATGAAATAATACTCCACGTCGAATTTTTCAGGTGGTTAAAGATTTCCTAGTAGTTAAAGATTTATTGGCTACAGTATTTCACATATTTATAAATTGCCATGGTTTCATGGCCAAATGAGAGTAAATTAGGATTTAATCTTCTAAAAATATTTTGCCATTGGCGATACAATTAAAAATGCTATTGAAAGACGTTAGGACCAGGTGCAGTACTGTTATAATCCCAACACACTGCGAGGCTGAGGCAGGAGGATAAGCAGAACAAATAATCCAGGCATGGTGCCAAGTGTCTGCAGTCTCAACTACATGGGAAGCTAAGATGGGAGGATCACTTGAGCCCAGAAGTTCAAGGCTGCAGTGAGCTATGGTCACACCATTTCACTCTAGCCAGGGTGACAGAGCAAGACCCCCTCTCTGAAAAAAAAGAAGAAAAAAGACTTTCTAAATAACCTCTTTAAAAAATTCCCTTTAACCTCATTTTCCTTATGTGTCATAGATATCCCACAAAGTTAATAAGATGATGAAAGCATATAATACCAAAAGGTGCTTTCAAACTCCAAACCATTATAGAAATTCATTGTATGCCTTCCATATCTGTCAAACCAACAAGGGTTACCTATCATTCTGACCTCACACTTTCCTCTCTAAACCCTTACACATATATCTCCATGACAGCATTAGCATACAAGGTGTGCTATCACCATCTACATTGTCTAAATGTATCTTCTAGGTATCTTCTAGCTAAGCTGTGCTACTCCTTGGGTAACCTGATGACATGCCAAGGGCTACTGGCAGTCAGGTGGTCAGAAGGGCTCAGCTCCCACACGGTGCCCTTGTAAACCACATCTGCGTGAGACACACTTACCTTTTCCACCTCCCCTTTCACATGGAATACATATGCCTCCTCCATCAGTGATCTTGCTGTGTACAGTTTCTCTGTCACAGGAAACATCCAGGACACAAAACAAAGTATTTTAATATTGATACTTATAAAAATGAGAATAACATTTTTGCCACTAGGGTAGTTTCTAGTTCTTAGCTTTGAGCAGACCTAAAGGAGGACCTACTAGAGTTGTCAGGTGACTAATCATTAAGAATAATATTGATGTTTATTGAGTGAACACTATTATGTGTCAATAACTATGCTTATTTCCTCATTTTTAAAAAAAAGAACAATATTGATGGCAGAAAGGAAAAGTATTTAATTATGAATTTATCTAAAAATATCATGTAGAAGAGCAAGATGGCAGATAAAAAAGATCGTTCAGCTGAGATCTCCTACTACAACCAGGGAAAAAGAGAAAACCCAGCCATACCTGGTGTGAGGACCTTACCCAGAGTCATAGCTCAAGGATCACAAGCAGGAGGTGGTAAGCTGGATACAGTGTGTGATCCAGAATGTGGAAATCTGACTCCTCAGCTCTGAGACAAGTTAATTTGAAACAAAGGAGGAAGCGAGAAGGAAAAAGGAGGACAAGGAGGTGAACAAGAAAAAAGAACACATGAGGAGGAACCAACTGAAAAATTGGGGCAAAGTGAAAAACAAAACAGAGAAACTACCCCAAGGGACCATGAAGCAGCTACTTCAGAAGACTCCACCTATAAAGAATTAATGGACTTGACAGAAAGGGAATTTAAAATATGGATGATAAAGACAATAAAAGGAGTAGACGAGAAAATGGAAACAGAGAACCAAATGTCGGATGAGACATATGTAGAATATATAAAGCATATGGCAGAGCTTAAGGAAATGAAGGAGACAATCAGAGAATGTAAAGATGCAGTGGAAGGTATCAAAACTAGGTTAGACCATGCAGAAGAAAAACCTCAGAGCTAGAGTATAAAGTTTTCAAGTTAACCCAGGTAGTTAAAGAGGCAGAAAAGAAGAAAGAAAAAGCAGAACAGTCACTTAAAGAACTACAAGACCTCATTCAGCACTCAAACATGAATAAGACAGATTCTTGAAGGGGAAGAAGATTATCCCAAAGAAATAAAAGCCCTACTGGAGACTACCATAAATGAAAACTTCTGAAGTTTGAATAAAGATCCAGACACACTCCTTTCCCACAGATATCAAACCCCAGGTCATCAATTCAAACAGAGCCTCTCCAAGACAGATTGTAAAGAACCTGTCCAGGGTGGTGCCTGTGGCTCAGTGAGTAGGGCACCGGCCCCATATACCAAGGGTGGTGGGTTCAAACTCGGCCCCGGGCCAAACTGCAACAAAAAAAAAAATAGCCAAGCATTGTGGCAGTTGCCTGTTGTCCCAGCTACTCAGGAGGCTGAGGCAAGAGAATTGCCTGAGCCCAGGAGCTGGGGTTGCTTTGAGCTGTAATGCCACAGCACTCTACCAAGGGTGACAAAGTGAGACTCTGTCTCTAAAAAAAAAAAAAGGAACCTGTCCAAAGTCAAGATGATGAAACAAAAACTTCTGCAAGCAGCCAGGAGTAAGCACCAATTGACCTACAGAGGTACAGCCATTAAGATGACAGCCAATTTTTCAATTGAAACCTTCCAAGACAGAAGACAATGGTCATCCACCTTCAACATCCTTAAACAAAACAATTTGCAGCCCAGAATTCTATTATCCTGCTAAAGTAAGTTTCAAAATTGATGGATAAATCAAACCTTTTGTGGATATACAAGCACTGAGGAAATTCATCACAACAAGATCAGCTCTTACAGTAAATACTTAGACCTATTCTCAACAGTGACCACCACAATAGACCACCAGCAAGGTAAACACCTAAAAGAAGCTAAAGGTCAAAACTTAGGTTCCACAATGGCACAAAAAATAAAATGACACAATGAACTTACACAAAATAAGATAAATAGAACTCCACCACACTTACCAATTCTCTCAATAAATGTCAATGGACTGAATTCTCCAGTGAAGAGGCACAGTATGCCCAATTGGATAAAAAAACACAAGCCATCCCTATGCTGTCTCCAGCAGACACACCTGGCCTTGAAGGACAAATCAAGACTCAGGTTTAAGGGGTAGAAAACAGTATTTCAAGCAAATGGAAATCAGAAGAAAGGAGGGCTTGCAATCTTATTTTCAGATACAAGTGGATTTAAAGCAATTAAAGTTGAGAAAGACAGAGATGGACACTTCATATTGATCAAAGGAATAATACAACAAGAAGATATTTCAATTTTAAATATTTATGCACCCTACTTAAATGCCCCCAGATTTACAAAACACACCTTGATGGGTCTAAGCAATATGATATCCCATAACATCATAATAGTCAGGGACTTTAATACCCCTCTGACAAAACTGGACAGACCCTCCAAACAAAAGGTAAACAAAGATACAAGGACTTAAAAGTGACCCTAGAACCACAGTTCTCAATCTGTGGTCGTGACCCACAGTAACTGTTTTAAAGGGTTACGGCATTAGGAGGGTTGAGAACCACTACCCTAGAACAAATACGATTAATAGACATATACAGAACACACCATCCCAAAGCTAAGGAATATACATTTTTCTCATCAGCTCATGGTACATACTCCAAAATAGACCACATCCTAGGATGCAAATCAAACCTCAGCAAAATTAAAAGAATAGAAATTATACTTTGTGTCTTCTCAGACCACAAGCCAATAAAGATGGAAGTCAACTCCAACAAAAACAGTCCTCCCCACACTTTGACATGGAAACTAAACAACCTTATGCTGAATGATAGTTGGGTTCAGGAAGAGATAAAAGAGGAAATTGTTAAATTCCTCAAACCACAACAATGAAGACACAAGTTATCAAAACCTGTGGGATACAGCAAAAGCAGTCTTTCAAGAGAAATTTATCACATTAGATGCCTACATTCAAAAAATAGAAAGAGAGCAAGCACATCAGCAAACTCACAAACCATCTTATGGTATTGGGGGAAAAAGAACAATCTAATCTCAAACCCAGCAGAAGAAAAGAAATAACCAAAATTAAATCAGAGATGAACAAAATTGAAAACAAAAGAATCATTCAGAAAATCAATGAAACAAAAAGTTGGTTTTTTGAAAAAATAAAAATTGATAAACCTTTGGCCAGATTAATTAAAAACATAAAAGTAAAATCTCTAATAACCTCAATCAGCAATGATAAAGAAGTAACAGATGCCACAGAGATACAAGAGATCACCCCTGAGTACTACAAGAAACTCTATGCCCAGAAATTTGACAACATGGAGGAAATGGATCAATTCCTGGAATCTCACCCTTTATGTAGACTTAACCAAGAAGAAATAGATCTCTGGACAGATCAAGCCCATCTATTTTTCTCTTAATTTTTTTTTATTGGCATTTGCACTACTAGAATTTTTATTGGTATTTGCACTACTAGAATTTCTTGACTCTTTTTGAAATCTGACATATCATATCTTTTAGTTTCCTGTCAAAATTTTCAAGTTTTATTTTTATCTCCTTGAATATAGTTTTCAT
This sequence comes from Perodicticus potto, assembly GCA_963574655.1. Taxonomy (NCBI): domain Eukaryota; kingdom Metazoa; phylum Chordata; class Mammalia; order Primates; family Lorisidae; genus Perodicticus; species Perodicticus potto. Next base: position 7,000 of record CAUYRH010059595.1, on the reverse strand, counting down.
TTTTTAAAGCAAACTATAGTTCTAATTACCTTGATTCCAAGTGGGCCTTTTTCTATCATCAGTTTTTATTCTGACACTTCCTCATGGAATCTTGCTTCCTCTTGAATCAGTATAGTTCTGATAGCACGTTCAGTATCACTGCTAAGAAATTTTGTAGACACAATTAGGTACAGAGAATATTTTTAATTATTTCTGCGAAGAGCCAAGGAGAACAACCTTTCAGAGCATCTTAACACAGCCACTGATCCCTGATTGAGTGCTCCCAGCTGCAATTCCCAGGTGTCCTGAATTCAGCCTATTTTATTCTTTCGCCCCTCCTTGCCTCCCAGTTGTTTATAATATAGAATCACTGAGAGCCTCTAACATCTTAACACATTGTTGACTAGCAACTTTACGCAGAAACTATCCATGTAACCAGGTAACTCATGACTGGTCAACATGTTAACCCAGTTTGGGGATTTGTGACAGGCTGCTGGCTGACTTCTGGTCCACCCCAAAGAGCTCAGTCTACAGCAGGTTGTGGATTTCCAGGGCTTGCTCTGTGGGGAGCGCTGGGCTCTGCCTTTGGTTGCTGTAGCCCAGCCAGGTGCCAAACACAATCCAGCCACCTTCACATTAGCAGCCAGCCCCAGGGCAAAGGTGACCCACAAATGCTGGATTCTCTTCTCTAGATTTTCATCCTCTCCTCAACTTTGACCTACTATTAACTTTTTTAAATGGTTAAGTTTTTTAAATATATCATTCAACTTTTTAGTTATCTTGAGCAGGAAGAATTGGAACAATTTACTTACTTGAAACCAGATCATGATTTTGCTCCTGACCCATTCCACAGCATCTCTGCAGAAATAACCTACTGCTGGTCAGTCGGTGTAGAGTGCTCAAGCACACGGCTGGTCCCGATCCCTGACAGTCCCTGCCAGCAGGGACCTGGAAACCTAGCCATGTTGCTCCCATCTGGGGCTTAACTGCAAATTTTAAGAAAGTATGAACAACTGCACGTGGTGCCTCACATCACCCTCTACCAGATCACTTTCTTCAAAAGTACAATGCATCAAGAATACTCACATTAACAGGCCCCTCCTGTCCTGAAGGAAGAGAATATCAGCAAGAATTTTATATGGAGGGTATGTGAGTGTTTATGAGCATGAATATTGGACTCCAAAATGTCACTCTAGGCATTCTTCCTACTTTGAATATATGTGTCTTTGTTTAAGAAGTCAAACAGAAAAAAAAAGAAAAACATGTTATATCATGACTGTAAAAATATCCATTCTTAATTAATCTTAATAAATAGAATGTATATATTCATCACGTACAACATGTTGTTTTCAAATATGTATATACTGTGAAAAGACTGAATAAAGCTCATTAACATATGCTTACCTTTTCCCTGATGAGAACTCTTAAAAACCTACTCTTTTAGCAATTTTCAGTAAAACAATGTCTGTTATTAACTGTAGTCACCATGCTAACAACAGAGCCCTTGAACTTGATTCTCCCATCTGATTGGAATGTGTTATCCCATTTTCCCCCGGTCCATGGCTTTTGTGGAGTCAGCACAGCACATCAAATAATGATCGGACACCAACTAATATCATGACTTTGTTTAAACTTTTCTGTGCATTGTTGTATTTTTGTTTGTTGAGTCCATGCTGCCGTGGTACACACTGCCATGTAACTTGCTTCCTCCATTTAAGTATATGTTGTGAATATTTTCTCATGTTATTATTTTGCTAAATATCAATTTTTTTTATTTCTATATACTTATAGGGGACAAGTGCAAATTTTGCTACATTGATGTCCTGCACTGTGGCAACGTCAAGGCCTTAGGGCACCCATCACTGGGCCACACGCTGCACCCACCAGGCACCTCCCGTCACACCCCTCCCACGCCCACCCCCTCTGAGTCTCCATTATCCATCCTGAAACATAAATTTAATGTACTCAGTACTACTATGAAACCAATATATAATCACCCACACTTTCACGTGAATGATAAAACACAACTATAGTCCACAATGAAGGAGGGAAAGGGGCGGAGGCCGGGTGGAGGGAGGGTGATTAGTGGGACATCACCTATTGTATATAATGCAAGGGTCCATGTCAAATCTATGAAGAGTAGAGTATAAATGTCTTAACACAACAAATAACTAATGAGATGAAGGCTAGGTTAACCAGTTTGATGTAAGCATTCCAAATTGTGTGTAAAATCAGCACATTGTACCCCATATTTGCATTAATGTACACAGTTATGATTTAATAAAAAATAAATAACTAATCTCAGATGGAAGACAGGCTAAGAGTGGGAAGTATCTGACATTAAGAGGGAGGAACCTGCAGCCTTGGGCCATGTGTGGCCTTTTGGATCCTTGGTGTGGCGTTTTGACTGACTGCAAATTTTACAGAGCAAATTTTTTTTCTTTTTTTTTTCTTTTCTCTACCTTTTTTTGAGACAGAGTCTTACTCTGTCACCTGGGTAGAGTGCCATGGTGTCACAGCTCACAGCAACCTCAAACTCCTAGGCTCAAGCCTTCCTCCTGCCTCAGCCACCCGAGTAGCTGGGACTATAGGTGCCCACCACAACACCTGCCTAGTTTTTCTACTTTTAGTGGGGACAGCATCTCACTTTTGCTCAGGCTGGTCTCAAACTCCGGAGCTCAAGGGAGCGTTCCACCTGGGCCTCCCAGAGTACTGGGGTTACAGGCACGAGCCACCAAGCTGAGCCAGAGCAAATCATGTCAGTAAAGAATTTCCTTCTGTGTAGTGTAGACTCAGTTGAGGGGCTGCACTTGGGAACTTGAGGCTAGGTTCTCCACTCCATTCTGGGATAAGAAAATGTGAGAAGATTTAAATCCAAGGGAAGGTTTTTGCTTTCCATAAACTATAAAGTAAAAATACAAACGTAGACAGTCATTTCTGCGAGAGATGGAAGCAGCTTGTTGGAACACGGCTGCGCCAGGCCTCTGGGAGTGTGTGTGGACAAAGACAAGACCCTGGAGACAGCTGTTCTGTGGGATCTCGGGGGGCTGTGTGTGCGTGGCAGCTGGAGCAGGAGTGTCAGTAAAGTGCAGTTTCTCCCCAGTCACTTCCACGCCGAAGGACACAGCTTGGGGCTCAGGCAGGGAGAACCCACAAATCATATATGGTGAGCACTGACAGCTTCTCTACTGTGGCTCACCCCAGACCCACGTCAGCAAGCTTCTTCTCGCGAACTACCAGGCATCCATCACCTCCACACTCCGTCTGCCCCGTGCACTGTGATTGTGGTCACATTTGCTTCTTGAAGGAACGTCTCGCCAGACTAACAGAAGCCAGTTGCACCAAGGCAATCTTCAGAAACACGCTCAGCAAAGCTCTCACTCCAAACAAGTGGCTACCGAACAGGTCTGTGGAGAAAGATGAGCACGCCTTCTCAGATCTGACTGAATCTCAGTCTTGGAACCATTACAAGAGCAAGCACATTTTTGAAATATTTTTAATTTTGACAAATTATTCTACGTGCTTTAAAGACTGCAGAGTGGATGGTGCACACGTGAAGTTCAAAGACCAAGTCATCCTCCCACAATACCCCCGTCTGAGCTCTCTGACTCTGTGAATGGCTGTACCAGGGTCCAACTCACCAATCCCATGATCCTCGTGGTCATTTGTGCTCCCTCTTCCCCTGCCCATCTTGCCAATCACACCCCATCCCTCTCCACCCCTGCTTCCATACCCTGGAAAAATTGTGCAGATGTTAGGTGAGATTATCTATTTGGAAAGCACTTAGCAGGCTCTCCAGCATATTGTAAGAATGCAATAAAGCTTGCCCACCAATGCAGGAATGGACTAACAAGCTGTGGTACATGTACACCATGGAATACAATTCAGCCATTAAAAAGATGCAGACTTTACATCTTTTGTATTAACCTGGATGGAATTGAAACACATCCTTCTTAGTAAAGTACCACAAGAATGAAGAAGCAAGAATCCAATGTACTTAAAACACTAACATGAAGCCAGTAGACGATCTAATTCATACCCACACTAAAGAAAAACTCAATGGCTCGGCACCTGTGGCTCAACAGGCTAAGGCGCCAGCCACATACACCTGAGCTGGCAGGTTCGAATCCAGCCCAGGCCTGCCAAACAACAATGATGGCTGCAACCAAAAAATGGCCGGGTGTTGTGGCGGGTGCCTGTAGTCCCAGCTACTTGGGAGGCTGAGGCAGGAGACTCGCTTGAGCCCAGGAATTGGAGGTTGCTGTGAGCTGTAATGCATGCCACAGCACTCTATCCAGGGTGACAGCTTGAGGCTCTGTCTCAAAAAAAAAAAGAAAAACTCAAATCAATCCAAGGTAGGGGGGCAAGGTAAGGAGTGACTGGGAGAGCAGAGGTTGAGGGAGGGGGATGGGTGAGCTCCCACTCTATGAACACAATGTTAGGGTGCATGGCACAACTCTTGGGTGTGAAACACAATTATAAGCGGGACTCTACCTAACAAATACAAACAATGTAACCTAATTCTTTGTACCCTCAATTAACCTGAAACAATAAAAAAAAGAATGCAATAAAGCTGACTATTATTACTGTTATTATCACTTCATTATAAGTCTTACTCTGTACGCTGGCCTAGGAGGGAAAGAGAATATGATCTTGCACCTTCAGGGAGGGGAGGGAAACCTCAGGAAGGTGGGAAGGGGCACCGAAGGCTTGCTCCTCAGACAACTTCACGTCTCAGAGCCTATATTTTTATAACTGTAACACAGTAGTGCTAATAATAATTACCCAGTCTTACAGGGCTGTTGAGGATAAAAAAAGATATAATTTAAAACTACATTGCAAAGTATAAAGCGATATACTGTGTAATCACAATTTCCATTTTCTTTTTTAACTACAAAGTAGAAATAAGCAGATTGGACCACATGACAGATCTAAGGTACAACTCCAGCTGAACACAGTAAGGCACCTCTGATCTCAGCTACGCCCTGCGCCGAGGAGTCAGAGCTGAGCATAGTCCACTTAGTGAGATCCCATCCTTTTAAAAAGAAAAAAACCTCTATTGATTGTGGAGAGAAGTTTCAGAAATGTCTATTTGGGAAAGATTCTTCAGAAAGTGTAATTTCCATCTCACAGGAACTAGGCCCTGCACACCTCCTCACAGGGAAGGTGTGGCAATATAAAGCCAAGCCTCCTTCTGCATTTGGTAATGAAATTATCGCCCTGTACAAAAGAAAATCTCTATTACATCTATGGTTCTCATTTATTCCTTTTCACAAAGGTGGTTAGAGTTGTAGTCATATGCCTAAAACTGGATCAAGACGAAGAAGCACACTAAACCTTTTATTTTGTAGTATAAACAGTTCCTTACGTTTCAATTTTTATTTGGAAATAATTTCCAACTTATGAAAGCATTGAAATGATAGTCGAACCTCCTTAGTCAATCACCTCCTTCCACTCACCCCCTCCTCAAGTTGACCTAATTTTCATAGATAACACAGGCGCCACATGGGGTCAGTGGAAGCTCCTTATTTGGCCACCCTCCTCTGCTGACCATTTGTTATGGCCCCTTTGGTGTCCAACTTACGGAAGTTCTACTGTACCCTTCAACCAGCACTTAGAATAATTCAGTAAATAATAGAAAATCCCATTATTGTTGCTTAATACTTCGTCGTGGCAATCACCTGATTTCTTTTCTGAATATATTTATCTTCGTTCATTCTTTGCAAGGTTTTCATTTCTAGTCCTTACTTTAAACATTGTTATTGTTAAATTTTAAGCCTTTTTAATTTTGTGAAGGCAAAAAGTGGAAACCTAATAAACACATGTATATATAAAAATTTTTTAAAAGCCTTCCTTGACCCCCTTTCACACCCAGGATTACATTACAACCTTAACATAATTTATACATAAATCCATAAGATGGCAAAAAAAAAAAAAAAAATAGAAAATCCCATTCCTCCAGGAGCTTACATTCTACATGCTATGTATCTAAAATAGAAAGACAGAGGGTGCCCCAAAAACATATGTACATTTTAAGAGATGTTATCTATGTGTTCTTTTTTTTTTTTGGAGACCGAGTCTCACTCTGTCAACCCCAGTGGAGTGCTGTGGCGTCACAGCTCACAGCACCCTGAAACTCTTGGTCCGATTCTCCTGCCTCAGCCTCCTGAGTAGCTGGGACTGCAGATGCCACCACCACACCTGGCTGTTTTTAGAGCCAAGGTCTCGCTCTGGCTCAGCTGGTCTCCAACCGGGGAGCTCAGCCAATCCACCTGCGTCGGGCTCCTAGAGTGCTGGGATTACAGGCAGGAGCCCCGGAGCTGGGCCCGTGCATTCCTTTTCAAAATAGAATTGAATTACAGTAGCAGTGGGCCGTAGGACGTTCACTCAAAACACCGCAGTAATCAATTGAGCACCAGCGTCACCATGGGACAGGCAGGACAGTGAAGAAAGTGGCAGAAGCACCTTGTCCTCCCTCTGAGGCGCACAGTTTTGAAGTGTTTCAATTCGAAAATGCTGTGTTTCCACAGTGACCGCGGGTGTGACAGCGGGATGTGACAGCGGGGTGTGACAGTGGGGGTGTGACCTCGGGGGTGTGACAGCAGGGGGCGTGACAGCGGGTGTGACAGCGGGGTGTGACCGAGGGGGTGTGACAGTGGGGTTGTGACCTCGGGGGTGTGACCGCAGGGTGTGACAGCGGGGTGTGACCGCAGGGTGTGACAGCGGGGTGTGACCGTGGGGGTGTGACAGCGGGGTGTGACAGCAGGGGTGTGACAGCGGGGTGTGACAGCGGGGGTGTGACCTCAGGGGTGTGACAGCAGGAGGGGATGACAGCGGGGTTGTGACCTCGGGGGTGTGACCGCAGGGTGTGACAGCGGGGTGTGACCTCGGGGGTGTGACCGCAGGGTGTGACAGCGGGGTGTGGGCCACCGCAGGACCCAGCCCGCAGCGGCTCACCCCGGGGTGAGCGCAGGCCGCACGGTCCTGGGACCCGCTAGCGGGAAGGCCCGGGAGGCCGCGC
>CAUYRH010059593.1:0-24972 GCA_963574655.1 Perodicticus potto | reverse complement strand
ACTCGATTGAGCCCAGGAATTGGAGGTTGCTGTGAGCTGTGATGCCATAGCACTCTATCCAGGGTGACAGCTTGAGGCTCTGTCTCAAAAAAAAAAAAAAATATGTGGAAATTGAGGCGCTGAGATATTAAACTCTCCCAGTCGCACAGCTAGTGAGTAGCAGCACTGGGGTTTGAGTCCAGGTCTGGCCGACTCTGAAGCCCATAGCTGCAGATGCTCTTCCCTGTTTCCTCATCCCCATGATGAGGAAATTTAATCTGATAATCTCTGATGCTTCTTGAGCTCTAACTGTATGATCTCCACGGTCAAGAACAGAAGGGACTTCAGGGAAGGGGCTTGGGCACCGCGATGGGACATCTTTCTCTCCTGAGTGGGAAAGCACTGGAACCACATATCCTACCTGCACCGTCTTAACTCCCTGTCGCCCAAAAGGACACTGCTGCTGCTAACAACACTACAGATGGCACTCCTAGTGCCCACCACATAAAAAAAGAAGCAAGTCTTCTAATTCTCCTTTGTGGGCCCACATTTTATTAATTTACAAATTCCCAAAACAAATCCATCAACACATATTGTTGAGAATTTTTTTTTCTCGCTCTGTTGCCCAGGCTAGAGTGCCATGGCGTCAGCCTACCTCATAGCTCCTTCAAACTCCTGGGTTCAAGCAATTCTCCTGCCTCAGTCTCCCAAGTAGATGGAATAGCTGGGACTATTAGTGCCTGCCACTGCCCAGCTAAATAATCTATTTTTAGTAGAGATGGAGTCTCTCTCTTACTCAAGGTGGTCTAGAACTCTAGAACTCCTAAGCTCAAGCAATCCACCTGCCTCAGTTTCCCAGGTGAGCCACTGCCCCTGGCCTATTGTTGAGATTTTATTGTGCCCAACATTGAATTTAATTGTATTGTTTGGTTCCATGGGGGACAAAAAAGTGTAAGTCTGTATTCTCAAGGAATTTACAACTGTTGGGGGAACACAACTAACACGCACACAAATTTTTTTCTTAAAAACAGTGTCTAATGTAGGACTGAACTGTGTAGTTTAATGCAGATAATATGTGCTGCAGGAGTGCAGAGAAATGGGAGATGGATGAAGGTGGTAAGACCCATGAGAACTGGGGCAAAGACAACATTGTTCACCTTCCATTCCTGACAAATCTTTCTTGGCTGTCACTGTAATTGTGAAATCCTGGTATGAACCTTTCACATAGTTCAAACCTTCTCAGCTTTGCAGGCTGCAGTGATGTCCTTCATATCACGTCATCTGAATGCCACTTCATCTTTATTGGCATATATGGGAGGGATAAAGCCCCAGTGGTATGCAAACACCGTCATGGGTACTTGCTTCAAGCCATGGGAAGTATCATGCAAAACCAGTTTCTCAATAGGGCAAATGTTGTGCAAAGGTATAAGAAGCTTGAGAAACTAGTTAAGGGCAAAGCCTGTCACAGCAAGAACTAGATTTGAATGGGGACACTTTCCTGTCTGTGTCAGCAATGGTCAGTTCACAGCCCCTCACCCTCAGCACACCTGTGTTTAAGCACCTCTCTGCCACCTTGGCCCAGAGGCCACAGGACCATGTCCCATATAGCAGGAATTCATTATCCCTGAGTCCCTCTCTGATAGACCACTCTCTTCATAAGAGACTCTAAGTCTGAAAAATTATTCCAGAATGCTGGACAACTAAATATGTGCCCCATTCTCCAAATTCTACCATAAACATAATCTGGGAATACGATCCCAAGAGATGATGTGAGCTATTAAGGTAGCCTAGTAGATTTATCGGAGGTAGTCTCTGTACATTGTGTTCTGAAACACTGTACTATGTGTTCTGAAACCAAGCTGGACTGAAGAATATTTTCTAAACCAGTTGAAGACACAAAATGAATACAGAGGAAAAAGTAGCTAAGTGTACCTAACAGAATAGTAGCATCGAGTGCTAAATCAAGAATAATTGGTTCAGAAAAGCAAGACATAAATACAGAGGTAATGAGAGAAAGTTTCACTGAGGCAAAGTTTAAATCTTAAAGAACGGGAAGAATTTGGATTGGCAGGGATAGTAATTATGACATTTTAGAAATGAGGGCTGCCACAATCAAAGGCAGGAAAAGTGGGAGATATATTCATAGAAAACCAAGGCAGCCCTGTCTGGGAAAAGGTTGACATAGAATGTGCAGAGCAAGAATTAGGGGGAAGTAAGATCCTATGGATAGGATGAATTTGTCAACAAACTTAGCAAGTGTATATTAAGGACTGACTAGATGTCAAGCTCTATACTCTTACCATGTAATATCTTACACCTTTAACGTTTATGATGTGTTGGGCAGTGTGTTAACCACTTTACCCATATTATCTCATTTCATTGTCCTTACAGACCTATGAGGTATGCACTGTTAGTATCTTCACTTTGCAGATGTAAAGGATGAAGCCCAGAGAGGTTAAAGAAACTTGTTATAGGTCACATAGTTACTAAGTGGAAAAGCCTGGGTTTGAACCAGGTGAGTCAAACGTGGGTTCTGAGCACAGTGCTGAACTTCCTCTACACATATTCTCTCATTACAATCTCCTACCCTTCCTTATGGCATAGGTATTATTACCCCCATTTTGCAAAAGAGAATTCAGGGCTCCAAGTGTTAGTGAATTGGCTAAGGTCTTTCTGTTGAGCACAGAGTTGGGCTTTGAAATCAGGCCTACTAACTCCAGGTCCACTAAACTTTCCATTACCATAGAGTTACTTGGCAGAAGGGTTGTCTACTATGGGACCAAAGTAGGGGAAACTTTAACAGCCTGTGTGATAGGAAAAGGGAAGAACTTCAGGGTTTTGAATAGATGTAATTTGATTAATGAAAACTGGTCTAGGTCTGGCCTCAGCCTGTCACAGGGGATTGAATCAAGGAAAGAGCAGACATGAGGACTAGATGATATGGGAGGAGGTAAGACCCTAGAAATGGGCATGGGGGGAGGGAAAGACAGAAAAAGAGATGAATGCTTAAAGGAAAACCTGATCATTCTGGGGCTGAATGGCCGAAGGTGATGAAAGAGGAGATCTAACCAAAGAGGACTTTGCTTCTGTATTTAAATGACTTAATGGACTATGGACAGGGACTGAGAGGTTATATGAGCAGCTGGTTTGTGGCAAAAAATGAAGGTTGTTTTCAAACATGTTGCAATCTGCTTGGCAGAACAAAGATTGGCACATTCCAAAGGTAATGGCCAGTCAGCAGTCAGGGACTGGGATTGGAGCTCAGGTGAAGAACAATCAATCACACCTGACAAACAGCTCTCCAAGGACTACTGGCTGGGGGTAGACCAGTGAGTGAGATCTCAAAGAAAATAGCACAGTGATTACAGTGCCAGTCACATACACCGAAGTAGGCGAGTTCGAAACTGGCCTGGGCCAGCTAACCAACAATGACAACTGCAACAAAAAATAGCCAGATGTTGGGGCGGGCGCCTATAGTCCTAGCTGCTTGGGAGTCTGAGGCAAGAGAATCGCTTGTGCCCAAGCGTTTGAGGTTGCTGTGAGCTGTGACGCCAGGGCACTCTACCCAGGGCAACAGCTTGAGACTCGGTCTCAAAAAAAAAAAAAAGAAAGAAAAGAAAAGAAAATAGGTTTCTTAATCGTCAGAATAAGCCAAGAGTCAGCAAAGGATAAAAATGAATCACAAAAGAGATCAGTCTCGCAGGTCAAGGCAAGAAGTCAAGGCCAAGGCAGAGATACAAATTAGAAGAACACTGCGGCAGAGGAGATCTCAACAGTATGAAGGAGAAGTGATGACAGAATAATTCCCTGTCCTGTTTCTGGTATTTGGGGGTGTTCCCCTTTGTAGGAACCAAACTTAGCTTAACTGGATGTGACCCTGTACTCTGACTCTGCCAAACAACCAGAAACCTTCCTAGCAGGGAGTACACAGCCTACATCAGCAGAGAGAGAAAAGTGAAGTTATCAAAAAGGGCCTCTGTCTGAACTGTACACTATCAAAAGGCTAAAATGTTAACTATATTTTACCACAATCAAAAAGGGGGCCTACACCCTGAAAATATAAACATCCATGGATCCCCCAAATCTTCAAAAGCTCATCTAATTTAGCAGCCCCTGGGCCTCCCCTCTTTGTTAAAGATCTTGATTTCCTTGTCCTAGTTGGTGGCTGTGGTGCTAAAGACTTGAAAACACTTGGCTTCCCTGTCCCTTCAGATCTGGAAAGAAAATGGAATAATTAGTTGTGGTCAATTTGCAGTGGAAATTCCATTTCTGGCCTTTTTGTTGCTCCCTCTGTCCTTTTTTCAGAACAATGAGAACATGATATGTTGGCCAAAGCCTCACCCTCTGTAACCTCTTACGCCTGACAGAATTGAGAAAGTGAGACAGAGCAACTCAGCCAATACCTACGAGAGACTCACCTGAGAAAGGAACCTAAAGGAACCTCTGAAATTACAGAGTCCTGTAATTTCAGTTCTTCCTCATTGTCCTTTGGATACGCCCTTGGTATTTTAGGGGCTGTCTTCTGACTTCACAGAAATCACCTCCAAGGCTGCATCCAGTTCCTTTCCTACCCAATATATATCCTATTCCTAGATTAGGAGTCTTCCACAAAGCAGGGCAACCCAAAGAGGCTCCGACCTTCTTGGAAGCAGCAAGGTGGGGTGGTTTTCCCCAAGTGCATACACCTGGCTAATTGCAGCATGGGAAGGAGACGCTGGCCTTCTGACCCACTTTTCAATTCTTTTTTAGCTAGACAGAGATCCCAGTTGAAATATTTGGAATTCTACCTGTATTTTTATTGAAGCTTTTAGTCTTTTTTACTACCTTCTCAAAAGATGTTTAAAATGCCTGGAAATGCCAATGAGGTGTCTAGAAGAGAACGGAAACAGCACGGATGAACTGGGGAGGCTCACTGGTTACCCACAAAAGCACCACAGACTACCTACTATGCTGTAGCTAAAACTCGGATCCCTGCCCTCCCTCAGCCCCTGGACACCAGAGCTAGTAGGGGGTCCTGTGAACTCCGGCTCTCTACTCCTGTCTCTCACAGCCCATGTTGACCTTTGTGTCTCCCTCTGACAGCTGTCATTACCAATGTCAACAGGCAGCCCACTGGCTTGGGAGGGGCCCTCCAAGGTATGGCAAGATAGAGGAATGACAGTACAACTCATCACAAATGTATTTATCAGGCAAACTTCAGGAAAAACTGGTTGCTCAGGCTTGCCACCTCAAGCAAAATATTTAGTTTTGTGTGAAGCCTGACATAGTATTTGTGGGTCAGTTCAGCACACGAAAGATTCGTTTCTTTTTCTTTTCTGTAGAAGAGTCAAGCTATAAAGTTAACCAGAAAAATGAATTATCCATTTTCATCAAACCTGTATTTCTTTTCTGTAGTCATTTTCTGAAAATGCCAGAATTTATGTTTAGAATTTTGAAGTCATAGAGTCACGTACTCAAAAGATAGAATAGCTGTGTGGGACTTGGAAATCACTAAACTAGACCCTAATTTTGCAGATAAGGAAGCCATGGTTTCTGGTTATTAGAATATTATGATTTCATGTAGCCCAAGATCGTACTGATTCCTGTATAAGCTAAAATCACACTGTTGGCCCTCATGGCACTGGTGGTTAGCCTGAATAAAACCTGTGGTATTTTTCATATAAATTACTGCTTAGCTAAATTTTCTGTATCCTCAGTTTACACAATAAATTTCTCATAATTTTGTTCAGGAGTGTACATTATTTTCCCTTTCCATTCCATTTTGCTAGCTTTTTTTTTTTAGAGAGATACAGTTTTACTTCATGCTGTGGCTTCACAACTCACAGCAACCTCCAACACCTGGGCTAAGGCAATTGATTCTCTTGCCTCAGCCTCCCGAGTAGCTGGGACTACAGGCACCTGCCACAGCGCCCGGCTATTTTTTTGTTGCAGTTTGGCGGGGGCTGGGTTCGAACCTGCCACCCTCGGTATATGGGGCCTGTGCCCTACCCACTGAGCCACAGGCGCTGCCCCCATTTTGCTAGCTTTATCTCCATATTACAGTCTGTTATTTTGATTTTGGTTCTGTCTTTTGTTATATGTTTGAGGAAGAGAAAGAACATTTGCAAGTGTTCACGTCACAGTGCACCTGCTATCTCATATTTAATAGCTAAATTGATCTAAATAAAACTCTATTTGTGAAAAACATTTAACTCAGGTCCTCAAGGAGGGTGGATAACTTTTTTCATTTTTTACATGAAGGAGCTTTAAAATGAATCTTTCCTCCACAGGGCAGAATAATCTTCTATTGCTTGTCTTAGCAGGACCAGATGTGACTGAGATAATGTGGTAAAAGGCCACCCTCTACATTCCAGCATCAGGAGGATTCCTTTTTATGTCCTCTTAGATATCATAAGTGTGTAGTGTATTATCCATTAGCTGCTGAAAACTGTAGTAGTCAAGAAATTCAGGAATAGGGAGGAAAGATTTCTTAATCTCTTTAGTTCTCTAAAGGACTTCTGCTGTATGCAAAAGGAAAATTGAGTTGAGTGGAACATTTGTGATTACTTTATATATTGTAAGTAGCCAGAAACTTAAGAATTATCCCTGACTTCTTCCTTTCTTTCATCCCCCGTGTATCTGGTAATAAGAATGGCTAACATTTGGGTGGCGCCTGTGGCTCAAAGGAGTAGGGCACCAACCCCATATACCGGAGGTGGTGGGTTCAAACCCGGCCCTGGCCGAAAACTGCAAAAAAAAACAAGAAAGAAAGAAAAGAATGGCTAACATTTATCAAGGATTTACTATGTGCCACATATGAAGTTCTGACAATTAAGTTTACAAACTCATCTTAGAAAAAGTGCTATATACCTCATTGCTGGATATCACTATGGTCATCTTTGGAGTACACCCCTTGGGAAGCTATGCACCAATGCCAGCACTCCACCCTTCAAAGAGATTTTGGTACTCTTTATCTGGAATGGCCATCACAGCTATCATCATATCACCCTTGATGTCCTCAATGTCCTCAAAATGTCTTCCTTTCAATATTTCCTTTACCTTTTCATAAGGAAAAAAATCATTTGGGGCCAGATCAGGTGAGTAGAGAGGGTCTTTTTTAGTCAGTTCTTTGTTTAGTTACTAAAAATTCCTTCATTGACAGTGCTGTATAAGCTAGTGCATGATCATGATGCAAGAGACATGAGTTTTTGGTAAAGGGTTCAGGCCAGGCTGGGTGCAGTGGCTCATGCCTGTAATCCTAGTACTCTGGGAGGCCAAGGTGGGTGGATAGCTTGAGTTTAGGAGTTCAAGATCACCCTGGGCAAGAGTGAGATCTCGTTTCTACTAAAAATAGAAAAACTAGGCAGGCACCATGACAGATGCCTATAAACAACTACTTGGGAGACTGAGGTAGAGGAGCACTTGAGCCCCATAATTTGAGGTTGCTGTAAGCTACGATGGTGCTACAGCATTCAGTCTCAAAAAAAAAAAAAATCAGGTCATTTTCATCTAACTTTTTCATGTAGCCTTCTTGGCACTTCCAAATAATAAACTTGGTTAACCATCCAGTCAGTACAAATTAATAATGAACAATCTCTCTGATATCAAAAGAGGCTATTAACATTGTTTTGATTCTTGATTTGGACTGATGGAATTTTTTGGGTCGAGAAAATTGGCTGACTTCCCTCATGCACTTTGACGCTTTATTTCAAGGTTATATGAGTACATGCATGTTTCATCATCAGTGATAACACGGCCTCAAACATTGTCTTGCCTCTCCAAACGGTCTTGGCAAACTTCTACTTTCCTTTCCATTTGTTCATTAGTGAGCTGCTTTGGGACCATTTTTGTGCACACCTGTCTCATGCCAAGATTTTCAGTTAAGATTTTCCTGTTTCTCTATCAATATTAACTTGGTCTGCTATGCTTCTCACAGTTAGCTGATGATTTTTGAGCACAATTCGATGAATTTTTGCAATGTTTTCATCAGTTCTGCTTATTTGTGGCCACCGTGACTTCTCTTTACCAGTGATGTTTTTCCTTCTTTCCACAAAAACATTTGATTCGTTTGTACACTGCCTTTTTCTTCATGCTATTATTCCCATGAACTTGGACTAAAATATCCCTGATTTCACTTCCACTGTTGTCAAGTTTAACAAAAAATTTAATGTTTGTTCATTGCCGTAATTCAAGCTCTGACATTCTTGTGACAGCACACAAAAACACACAATGACACTAATGAACACCACTCAGCAAGATGCTGTCACACATCAACATGAACATAGCTGTGAGACACTGATATACCAAGGTTATGAAATCTTACTGAGTTGTTTGTACAGTACTGCCAATGTAAGCACACAGTGGCAAGTTTGTGAACTTAATGGTCAGACTTCATATTGTGCTGAGTACTTTATAAGACTGATTGAATTAATCCTCACGATAATTATTATGATATTAAGATGAGAAGACTGGCACTTTTAAGGGATTAAATCACTTGCTTAAACGCATAGACCTAGGATTGATGAAGCCAGACTACCACCCAAGCTGTTGTAACTCCAGAGCCCAAATCTTACCTACTATGAGCATTAGTCCTTATGAGACATAGAAGAAGGAAGGAAAAACAGGAGGGAGGAAAGAAGGTTGGGTGGAAGGAAGGTTGAGTTGAAGAGCCTTAGACTACAGTACGGAACTAAAGAAGTTCTGCAAGAACAATGGAACATCTTGGAGCTAAAGTTGCCCATCAGAGGAGTCCCACATTCCCCAGGAATGGGCCTGACTCAATCTCCCTGCTGCACTCAGTCATAAAGTAGCCTTCAAGAAGCATGAGCTCAGCAAAAAGCATTGTTGGATTTCAGAGAGCTGCATTTTCTGCCATCTATATCACACACCGTCTCATTCTTTTTTTTTTTTAAGAGACAGAGTCTCACTTTGTCACCCTTGGTAGAGTGCCGTGGCTTCACATCTCACTGGAGCAACCTCCAGCTCCTGGGCTTAGGCAATTCTCTTGTCTCAGCCTCCTGAATAACTGGGACTACAGGCGCCTGCCACAAAGCCCAGCTATTTTTTTGTTGCAGTTCAGCCAGAGCTGGGTTTGAACCCGCCACCCTCGGTATATGGGGCTGGCACCCTACTCACTGAGCCACAGGCGCTGCCCCTCACACACAGTCTCTTCAAGCATATCTGCTAGTTTTGCCTTCAGTGAATGTCTCCACCTACCATCCTTGTTCAAGCCTCTGTCATCGCTCATCTAGACAATTCTGAAAACTTTACAACTTTTCCCCCTACTTCCAGTTTCAATACCCTTAAAATAATTTCTCACAATGCTACCAGGATGATCTTTCCAGTACATAAATCTGATTATGTCATTACCCAGCTTAAGAACCTACGTGAATTCATTGAAGATGGAAGGAAGGAGGGAGAGAGGGAGGACAAAGAAGCTAGACAGGGATATCTTTCTGTCAATCTTATACACATAATAGGTATGATGTTCCTTTACCATATATGAGATCTGACAATTAAGTTTTCTTTTCTTCTTTTTTTTTGAGACTAAGTCTCACTTGGTTACCCTGGGTAAAGTGCCATGGCATCATACATAGCTCACAGCAACCTCAAACTCTTAGGCTCAAGTGATCCTCCTGCCTCAGCCCCCCGAGTAGCTGGGACTCCAGCCACCCGCCACAATGCCTGGCTATTTTTAGAGACGGGGTCTCGCTCTTGCTCAGGCTGGCCTCAAACTCATAAGCTCAAGTGATCCACCCACCTCAGCCTGCCAGAGTGCTAAGATTACAGGTGTGAGCCATTGCACCTAGCCTGACAATTAAGTTTTCAAACTCATCCTAGAAAAAGTGCTACATATCTCATTGTTGAATATCACCATGGTCACCTTTACAGTACTCCTGTTGGCCATCTGGTGACCATAGTGATATTCAGCAATGAGGTATGTAGCACTTTTTCTAGGATGAGTTTGAAAACTTAATTGTTTGACCTCATAAATGACAAGAATCTCACCAGCTTTTATTAACTAACCTAATTTCAAAATTGCCTCACATTCTTTTTGATAAAGTGATCATTATGACACTTACATGTGGGACTATCCCAGTTACCATATGTCATCCATCTGCTTTGAAACCCTACAAATACTTACAGGATAAAACCTAAGTTTTTGATCATGGCCTACCCAGATCCTCAGGACCCAGCCACTTACTACTTCTCTGACATTATCCCTGTTACTCTTTTCCTGGCATTTAAGACTCTAAAAATACAGTCCTGAATTATTTGCAGCTGCTGCTTTGCTGTATTACAACTTCATGCCTTTGTTATACTCTTCCCTCTACCTGGAATGCCATTTTCTCTTCTCCTCTTCCTTTCCCTCTTGTGCCTATTTGAATTCCTTTCTTTCTTTCTCTCTCTCTTTCTTTTTTTCTTTCTTTTTTCTTTCTTCCTTTCTTCCTTCCTTTCTTTCTTTCTCTCTCTCTCTCTCCCGCCCCAACAGGGTCTCACTCAGTTGCCCCAGGGTACAGTGCTATGGCTTCAAATTCCTGGGCACAAGCAATCCTCCTGCCTCAGACTTCTGAGTAGTACTATAGGTGCCCAGCCACAACACCTGGCTAATTTTTCTATTTTTAGTAGAGATGGGGTCTCACTCTTGCTCAGGCCGGTCACTCCTGAGCTGAAGTGATTCAACCACCTTGGCCTTTCAGAGTGCTAGGATTACAGGCATGAGCCACCTCACCTGGCCTGCTTTTGTACATTTTAAGTCAAAGTTATATGTGTGCTGTTCACCCAGAAAGTGTGTTAGGTATGAATTTACCTCCCCCTCCCCCCTCCCACCTACTTGATTCCATGGAGTTTTAGTATTGAGTACATGCAATGTTTGTTTTTCCATTCTTGCGATAGTCCACTTCCAAGAATAGTCTCTTGTTCCATCTAGGTCATTATAAAAGATACTAGATCACCATTTATTTTTTATGGCTGAGTAGTACGCCAAGGTATACTTATATCACATTTTTTTCATGTATTGATGGGCAGTTGGGTTGTTTCCTTGTCTATGTTATTGTGAACTGTGCTGCTATAAACATTCCAGTGTATGTGTCTTTTTAATAATGTCTTTTTTCCTTTGGGTAAATACCTAGTAGTGGGGTTGCTGGATCAAATGGTAGATCTACTTTTAGTTCTTTAAGGTATCCTCATATGTCTTTCCTTAGTGGTTGTACTAGGTTGAAGTCTCACCAATGAGAAATTTTCTTGACAAGTGCTATAGAGGTGATCTCTAGCTTTGAGCCTATACATCCTCATAGGGACAAAGGCAGGGAAGATGATTATGGGGAAGGACAGAGCTTGCCAACAGCCATTGGTCATTTCCTTCTGATTGTAATTTCTGAACTTTCTGATATTTCATTCCTAAATTCTTTCCCCATGACTCAACAGATTTTTCAGGAGGCCTTCAGCTTGCCCATGGACCTCAGTAAGTGGAGGCACAGGTAGAAGGAAGGCGTATCCAATGATAAACCACATAAAGATTAGAAGTTCCCATAGTGACTGCAGTTACTGCAATTCCAAATGTTTCTTTCATGCTTTTTGTAAATGTCTAATATTCCAAGACTAAAAACTTGTATCTAGAACTAGATACATACATGTAAAATATTTGATGTGGAGGAAAAAATAGCGAAGAAAGGCTGATCAGAAATCCTCAGTTTATCTGGATTGTGGGATGAGATGCATGAACGTGAGCTTTCTTTATCCACATCTAGTGTGGGCCTAGTGTGTCCAGTTTTCAGCAGGGAGGGACTGCCTGCTTCTGTGCATTTTAGAGGGTTCAGGATAGTGAACTGAATAAGTACCGGCACATTGTCAAGCAGTTTTCATCCAAAAGTTTATTTTGGAGAAGCACAAGAAGGATTTGTAATATATATGGACAAGTCAGAAAAGTAGACATGAATAAAAATTTCACCACTAGCAATGTTGTTTGAAATACTGGAAATGAAAACCATAAAATTATACTGGTAATTAAATTATCTCATTTTTAAAATTAATTAATTAATTTTTTTTTTTTTGGTAAAGACAGAGTCTCACTTTATCATCCACAGTAGAGTGCTGTGGCATCACACAGCTCACAGCAACCTCCAACTCCTGGGCTTAGGCAATTCTCTTGCCTCAGCCTCCCAAGTAGCTGGGACTATAGGCACCCACCACCACGCCCGGCTATTTTTATGTTTTGTAGTTCGGATGAGGCCGGGCTTGAACCGAACACCTTTGGTATATGGGGCCAGCACCCTACTCAATGAGCCAAAGGCACCGCCCCATTTTTTTTTTTTTTTTTTGAGACAGTCTCACTTTGCTGCCCTCGGTAAAGCCTCAAAAAAGAAACTGTCTCAAAAAAGAAAAAAAAATTATGTATTTCTGCATTGTTTAATAGCAAAAATAAATAATAAAACAAGAAGTAAATTCTGAAAGAAAAGAAGGCAAAACAACAACGAAGGAAACAGTGTTCCATACTGTGAAATGGAATAGTACCTAATATACATTTTTAATTGAAAAATATAGAACAATGTTTATAATATGATACCATTCGTATAAAAATGGTGAGAGATCCCTAACAGCAGTTAGGGTTTCTACTCAGAGAGAGAGAATTGATGACATTTGGCGCCCTAGCCAGCTCAGCAGTTCTGGCGGACCTGCAGCCTCCTCCTTGGCGGTGTCAGTGCTGCGGCAGCCAGCTGAAGAACCTGCAGGCTGGATGACAGGCAAGGAGGGGGACCTCCAACCCCCACCAGAGGCTCCAATAGCCAAAAAGGCCGGGCAACTGCCAAGGAGACACCTGTGCCTTGGTGTCTCCTTGACTTTACACTTAGGACTAAATGTGGACCCCCCATTTCCTATGCCTAGGTCAATTTCATGTGAATTTCCTAGGCCTCAATTCCATGAATGGATTGTGTCCATTCATTGATATATTCATTCACTTTGCCCCTGGAGGAAGGGACTGCGTTCATTCGTTTCCTGGCCAAGGAACCCATACACCTATATATACCGGGAGACTAAAAACCTAAAGGGGGAGACCGGGAAAGACTGGGAGAGAAACGGAGAGAGCTTTTCTCTCCCCACTTGAGTTCTGTCTCTCTACCAAGAGCTTTAGTGTTTTCTGTATTCTTTTCTGTAAATGAATTCATTCTTACCACTGGAAAAAAAAGAAAATGCCATAAAGGCTATCTTAAAAAGTTTGATGAAAACATTTCAGATTGTATATGAAACCAGCACATGGTACCCCTTGATTGCACTAATGTACACAGCTGTGATTTAATAAAATAAATAAATAAATAAATAAAATAAAAATGGTGAGATAAGCTGTATTCCTGCGGTGCATAGGAAACTTGTAAAAGGATATATAGTGGTTAACTCTGGATAGTACATCAGAGAGCTGGGGAAAGAAGTTTTATTTTTTACCTTATAACCCTCTTTACTATTTGAATGTTTTGCCTTGGGCATGTATTACTTTTGAAAAAAAAAGCTACTTTTTTGTTTTTACTTTTGCAAATAAAAATGAAAAATTCAGTCAGGTTAAGGAAAGTTTCTGTAGAGAACATAGGAGGTGTTTTTTGTTGTTAACTTTCCTAAATAATATTTGTTCAACTCTACTGAGTAAGTAGAAAGAATCTAAATTTGATCTCACTGTCTACCAATCTATTTGCCTGTCCATCATTTCTCGGTAATAGGTATTAACAGAGATGCCCTGGGGAAATGAGGGCCCTTGAGAATTTCTAGTCTGTCCTCTAATCTATCCATTACAGGTAACACCTTTGCAAAACAGACATACATCAGCAAAGCTGAAAATAAAAGAGTTCTCTAGAGTGAATTCCATGTTTTAGTAACATCTTAAAAGTTAATAATGTCCTATCTCAAATATATTACATTAGATTGAGTTAAAATTTGGGATGAGGAAGGGATTCAGATAATTTCTGAAACATATACTGGGCATTGTCATATGACTGCATTGCATATCTGTGGGGAAATCCCCACAGTGCCTTTGTCACTTGTTGCTTATTCATGACAGAAAGAAGCTGGGGGAGGTGGGCGGCGCCTGTGAGTAGGGCACTGGCCCCGTATACCAAGGGTAGTGGGTTCAAATCCAGCCCCAGTTACTGCAACAAAAAAATAGCCGGGCATTGTGGTGAGTGACTGTAGTCCCACCTTTTGGGGAGGCTGAGGCAACAAAGTGAGACTCTGTCTCTAAAAAAAAACCTGGGGGAGGAATGAAGGCCCCCAGTATCACCATCTGACCAAGGGTAAAAGACTATGTCAGAGTTTTTGTTCAGTCATCAGATACTACTATAAGTGCTTAATATATGCCAAGCCTTGACACTCTTAACATTCAGTTTTGACACCATACCAAAGTATAGCATATATAATAAGTACAACATAATTTAGTAGAATAAAATATTCCAAAATAAAATAAGAGGTATTGGCTTGGTATCTGTAGCTCAGCAGCAAGGGCACTGTCCGCATGCACTGGGGCTGGTGGGTTTGAACCCTGCTTGGGCCTGCCAAACAACAGAGACAACTACAACAACAACAAAAATAGCCAGGCGTTGTGGCGGGCGCCTGTAGTTCCAGCTACTTAGGAGGCTGAGGCAAGAGAATCGCCTAAGCCCAGGAGTTGGGGTTGCTGTGAGTTGTGTGACACCACGGCACTCTACCGAGGGCGATAAAGTAAGACTTTGTCTCTACAAAAAAAAAAAAAAAAAAGAGGTATTTAAGAGTTGACTGCTTGGTGGCACCTGCGGCTCAAAGGAGTAGGGCACTGGCCCCATATGCTGGAGGTGATGGGTTCAATCCCAGTCCTGGTCTTAAAAAAAAAAAAAAAAAAAAAGAGCTGCCTTCATGTGTAGTAGCTAAGTTCTCCCAGATTTGTCACTCTCCTGCTTAAACCTTCACTGGCTCACAAGTACCTTCAAATTAGGTGCACATTCCTAAACTTGGCATTCAAAGTGCTTCATCATCTATCACTTGTCTGCTTCTTTGCCCTCAGCTCTTGATACTGCTTTAATTTCCTGAGATGCCCATGTTATGTGTTTACCTAAACCTAATTATTTGCAATTCCCCCCATGATTTATTTCACAGAACTATGCCTTTGCAAATCTCTTTATTTCCCTCTCTCTCTTTCTTTCAACAGAATCTTACTCTGTCACCCCGGGTACATTGCTGTGGCATCATAGCTCACAGCATCTTCAAACTCTTAGACTCAAGCAATCCCCTTACCTCAGCCTCCCAAGTAACTGGGATTACAGGTGCCTGCCACAATGCCTGACTAGTTTTTCTATTTTTTAGTAGAGACAGGGTCTCACCCTTGCTCAGGCTGGTCTCCAATTCCTGAGCTCAGGCAATCCACCTGCCTCAGCCACCCAGAGTGCTGAGATCACAGGCCTGAACCAGCATGCCTGGTACAAATGTTTCTTTTCACACCTGCTTGAGAAACTTAAACTCATCCCTTAAGACCTGACTCAGAAGTCAGACTTTCAGTCAAGACGTGCCTTGTGGCTTTCCTTAGCCCCCTTTCTTCTCTATATGTCGTGTATACCTTTATCATCACACTATCCTGAAGTTATTCATTTGTATATTTAAGAAAGTATATACATACAATGTAAGTAAATCTCCGTTAGTGTGTCAGTTTTTCCAGGATAGAGACCCTCTCTAGTTAATCTTGATATCTCTAGTGTGTATAGCACAGTGTCTGGTGAGAAGGAGCAGCTCATTATGTCTTGTAAATGCACGGATGAATAAAATAAAGAATTAATCATACCACAGCTGAAAGATTTCTTTCTACTTTGCTATTTCTTAATATGTTGACAAATCTAGTAGTAAAACTTGCGCCTCTCTTGGACTCCATGGTGTCTCTAGCCCAGCCCCAGTGCAGCAGGCACTACTCACGGAATTATAGTGAGGTTCCTGCAACAATTCAACTGTTTCAATTTCACAGTTGAGTGTTCAACTGTGGAATTTCAACTGTACGGTTGGTGCCGATTACATAGGTTAACTTCAAAACACACCAAATCACCAAGTATCTATCATTTACATTTTGACAGTATACTCTTAGGCGGATGCTTGAGCATTTTTTCCTTCACATAGTAAGCATCTCTCTAAACAGGCTTAGATAGCAACCTGTTTTCTTTGGCTAATTGATTAATGGGGACATTACTCATATGCCTGGTTGTATGACATGTCCAATAACACTGTCCTTTTGTTTATGGAGTGGTGGGTAAAAATATCTAGGAATTTACTACTTGTGGAGGGAACCACCTGTTTTTCCTGGAAATGTTAAAGAGGAAAAGCTGGGGAGGCAGCTTCTTTGAAGAATGCTGAAAAGGTTCTAAATCTGTCACCTCCTGGCCCCACAACAGACATCTCCTCCCAGCTTAGCAATAGCACCTGTGGAATGAAGAGAATAGCACTTTGGTTGGCGGGGATGGAGCTGCCCCACAGGCACTTGGTGAAACTGCAGAAATAGCTCTTGCCAAGGCTAAATAAAAGAGAGCAGAAGAGTAAAGGGGCAGGTGACAAAGAGGGAGAGTTGGGTAGTGGGGGGAAGGGGAGGCAATGGAGCACTGCAACAGTGGCAAGGGGAGAAATAGATCTATGTGGATCTAGGAGTAGAAGAAACAGGGAGAAAAGCATGAATGAGACCAGGGATGGTGGGGGTGGGCAAGTGCAGCCAACCTACAACTTGCAGCCTGCTACAGTTGCCTCAGGTATCTTACAGTGGAAGGAGAGATTGGAGGTGTGTGGTCTTGTCCTCTGGGAGCTATACCTAGGGAGGAAGGTAACAAGTAAGGGTCTCACCTTTAGCAGTAAGACCAAAGCCAATCACAGACAGGTTCCATGCTGAGTGGGAAAGGAGGCTAAGGATAGCCAGAAGGCCTGAAGTTTTCCAAGGCAAAACAGAAAGAAACAAACTGTAAATCTTTAAGGGGACAGGTGCGGTGCCTCACACTGTAATCCTCGCACTCTGGGAAGCCCAGGCAGGCAGATGGCCTGAGCTCAGGAGTTCAACAGTAGCCTGAGCAAAAGCCAGATCCTGTCTCTATTAAATAGAAAAACTAGCTGGATGTTGTGGTGGGCCTCTGTAGTCCTAGCTACTTGCGAGGCTGAGGATCTCTTGAGTCTAAGAGACTGAGGTTGCTGTGAGCTATGATGACGGTATGGCACTCTACCCAGGGCAACAGATTGAGACTCTGTCTCTAAATCAATCAATCTATCAATAAATAGAAAAATAGAAAAATTAGCTGGTTATTGTGGTGGATGCTTATCGTCCCAGCTGGCCTCCCAGATACTTGGGAGGCTGAAGCAAGAGGGTCACTTGAGCCCCAGAGTCTGAGGTTGCTGAGAGCTATGATGCCACAGCACTCTACCTAGCGTGGCAGAATGAGACTTTATCTTAAAAAAAAAAAAAAAAGGAATCTTAATGGATTAGGGAAAGAATAACCCCCACCCCCCACCCCAAGAGCCTGCTATCTTAAAAAACCAAAGCAGCAAAAATAGCAGAACACAGCACAACCGTGTGAAAAAAGGGAAAGGGTGGAAGAGAGGCTAAGAAAGTCCAGGCTGATGACCAGAGGGCCAGACACTGCAGGAAGAGAAGTTTCTTGCACAATCCTTAACTGAATGTGTGCACGTCAGCCAGAACAAGGCCATCATGAACTGGCAGCTATGCAATTCAAGACTTTTTTCTTTTTTTTTTTTTGAGGAAGGCAGCATTACTTAAGACAAAATAACTTCCTATTCTTCTTTAGAAAAATATCTAGAGGCCAGAGCTTCAGTGTAAAGACAATTGATAAAAATTCACAATGATATTGTGGGATGTGTCATGGGGAAAAGTACAAGGAGGATGTTGCTCCTTTTGTGTTTTAAATCTCATCGTTGTAAGGGCAGCAGTGTCAGGACAGGCTGTATCCCTAAACTCTAAGGACTTTAAAATTCCTATGCTGCATTATAAAATGATTCCTGTGTCAAAATAGCTACTTGTGTAAATTCTCAGTTTTGATAATACCGTTTCATTGGGGAAAACAGATGTTGATTTGAAGATCTAATTTAAAAAAATAATTTTTTTAAACTGACATTTATTTTCCACCAACCTTATTTCCATCTTGTTTAAGAGCTTGTGGAAGAACAACTTAGGACCACTCAGTGGTTGTTCCCACCATTAGTGGCCTGAGCAGTAGGAGCTGCAGACCAGTCTTCAGTGGCAGACTGGGCATGCCAATCTCCAGTGGGGATGCAGGGATCTGCTGAGTAGGCACGGAGGGTTGAGTAGCAGTAAACTCAGGAGCTGGAGAGTCCATTCACACTGAAATTCCTCCTTGGTCACAGCTTTCTCAGCCTGCTCTTCCTTTTCAGTCTCTTCAGGATCTCTGTAGAATTAGAAATTAGGCATGACCTCCCACGGATGTTCACGGGTGATGGTGCCATGCATGCAGAGAACTTCCAGGGCCAGAATCCACCACGCCGGACCTCCTGAGTGAGCTCCCTTTTCAGAATCTTATAGGAGGATTCATCAAATTAGTCTTGTTGTTGCTTGGGATGGCAGAGGAGAATGTGTGTTACACAAAGCAATGGTAGGCAGGTTACTATGAGATGCCTCTGTGAGAGGCTGGTGGTCACCCCTGAGATCAGTAACCATGAGAAGACGAGGCTCCCAGAATGCTGCCTTGATCTAGTTAGTGAAGGTTCCAGGAGTGAAGTGGCCAGCAATAGGAGCGGCTCCAGTGGCAGCAGCAAACTTCAGCATAGCTCACAGCATCGTTCATGAAGGAAATGACATTGACATCAACAGGGTTTTCTTTTCTCTTTTTTTTTTTTTGAGACAGAGCCTCAAGTTGTTGCTCTGGGTAGAATGCTGTGGCATCACAGCTCACAGCAACCTCCAACTCCTGGGCTCAAGCGATTCTCCCACCTCTGCCTCCCAAGCGGCTGGGATTACAGGCGCCCGCCACAACGCCCAGCCATTTTTTGGTTGCAGCCGTCATTGTCGTTTGGCTGGCTGGGGCTGGATTCGAACCTGCCAGCTCAGGTTTATGTGGCTGGCGCCTTAGCTGCTTGAGCCACAGGTGCCTAGCCATCAACAGGGTTTTCAATGGCAACAATGGCAGGAGTGGCCAACAGAAGACTTTCCCAGATCCTCTTCAGATTTATGATGTAGACGCCATCACTTTCCCTTTTATAGATGTACCATTCCATTTGGAAGTCAATGTTGGTGCCACCTAACTGGGTTCCTACTGCAAGGAATTTGAGGACATCATCCTCCTCCATTTGCAGGACATCAAGGGCTCCAGATGCTGTCAAAGTTTCCCTTTAAGTTATGGTGGAAATCCAGAAGAACTGTTTTGGGGTTTTTTTCTTTTTTCTTTCTTTTTTTTTTTTTGAGACAGAGTCTCACTTTGTCGCTGCTGGTAGAGTGCCTTGGTGTCATAACTCACAGCAACCTCAAACACTTGGACTCAAGCAATTCTCTTGCCTCAGCCTCCCAAGTAGCTGGGACTATAGGCACCCGTCACAGTGCCTGGCTATTTTTAGAGACAGGGTCTGGCTCTGGCTCAGGCTGGTTTCGAACCTGTGAACTCAGACAATCCACCTGCCTTGGCCTCCCAGAGTGCTAGGATTACAGGAGTGAGCCACCACACCCAGTCAGTTTTATTTTTAATTGAAGGAATGAGTATCAGTATTTGCGTGGAAAATACTTATGTGCCTACACAAGGTTCCTAGAGATAATTGTGGATACGGGTCCAAGAAGTTCCAGCAGAAGGACAGAGAAAATGTTGGGCAGGACCAAGTCCAGGACAGAAATAAAAACAGAATGGTCATTTCACTCAGATTAAAAAATAAGCAGACTAAACAATGGTTCACCCACACAAGGGAAGTGTTGCTAAAGCAGTTCTGTCAGGTTTTAAGACAGCTGCCTGCATCCTAAAATGTCAGGACTTCAGGCCACTATCTGTGTCCTTGGTTCCTGGGATGCTCTTGGTCACATGATGACCAGACACCACAAAATAAGACAAGCATGAAACAAAGCTTATTGAGAAAGGGAAAGATTGGTTTACAGAGCAAGATATAGGTTTACAAAATAAGATATATTTGCCATAGACAGCTTAATAGACCTCATTGGGCAGTGGGCTGGGCTTACCTCATGGTTCAGGGGTCACCCTGGAACCAGAATCTTACTGTGCGTGTAGACTTCCCATGAGCCTCTCTGAGAGCTCATGGGTTGGGGTGGACCACAATATGGATGTAAGCTAATGACATAATAATTAGTCTTAAACCCTTTCCAATCCTGTGTTGGACCTTATCTGACATAATGATTCTCCTTTTCCACTCCAATGTCTGAAGATGTCCAACATGTAGCTGCTCAAGGTAGTGTGTGTACTGAAGGGAGCAAGGTGAAGAATGTTAGTGAGTATATTAACAACAAATGCAACAAACTTCATGTATTGGGAAGAAATGTGGCTATAGATGAGAGCACAGTAGGTTTCAAAGGAAATATTCAATTCAAGGGCTATAATCCAAAGAAGCTACAAAGTGGGGCCTACGGATTTTTTGCCTATGTGATTCAGAAAATGGTTAGGTGTTTTCTCACATTCCCTGTTATGGCAAGACACAGGATAGAAAGTCGTATTCGTCCTGATTTGCCATTTACCTCTCAAATCGTGATTCCTTTGGCACAAGTTTTGTTTGCAAGCACATATGAGTGGTTCAGGCTATCACAGGTTCTGTATAAGCCCACAACTTGCTCAGGAGCTGCTTAAAATGAAAATACATATATTAGGAACAGTTATGGCATCTAGGAAGGATTTTCCATGTGATCTGAAAAAGAAGATACTTCAGGCATATAAATTATGTGTCTCTCAATGTAATAAGAAAATCATGTGTCTCTCATTCCATGACAAGAGGTTAGTGACAATGCTGACATTCTGTGGTCCTCAAGCACTGTCGATCATTATTGAATTTGAAACACTGACAGTTATTTTAGAATACACAAAGTTTATAGAAAGAGTGGACAGAGATGATCAGTAGATGATACGGATTTACAAAAAGGTCCTACCAATGGTGGGAAAAACTATTTTTCTGGCTGGTGGAAGTTGCAGTTATGAACAACTACAAATCCTTTATGCATTAGATAAGAAGGAGAGTGGAGAAAAAGTGAAGATGTATGTTTCTTATAGGAGAAATCTCATCACTCATCTGTGAGCAGTGTTGAGGAACAGAAATTCAAGAAAGAGAGGAAGACCACCGTCTGCTGACACCGAGGAAAAGCTAAATGGGAAGATGCATTTTATAATGCAAAATGAAAAAACATCAACAAAAGATTGCCTGGTTTGCAGTGGAAGAAAGGAGAAAGATCGGAGGAGAGAAACCAGGTTCTA
Source organism: Perodicticus potto (assembly GCA_963574655.1). NCBI lineage: Eukaryota > Metazoa > Chordata > Mammalia > Primates > Lorisidae > Perodicticus > Perodicticus potto. The sequence continues at coordinate 3,610 of CAUYRH010059593.1, read as the reverse complement.
CTGTGAGATATGTTAGAGGAGACCTGGACGTCATCCTGGAGATTGCTTCGAGAAGTATCACACTCAGGGGCAGCGCCTGTGGCTCAATGGGTGGGGTGCCAGCCCCATATACCGAGGGTGGCACGTTTGAGCCCAGCCCCAGCCAAACTGCAACAACAAAAAAAAATAGCCAGGTGTTGTGGCAGGTGCCTGTGGTCCTAGTTGCTCGGGAGGCTGAGGCAGGAGAATCGCCTAAGCTCAGGAATTGGACGTTGCTGTGAGCTATGACGCCACGGCACTCTACCAAGGGCAAGAAAGTGAGACTCTGTCTCAAAAAAAAAAAAAAAAGAAGTATCCCACTCAAAAAAAATTATAAACAGGGGCAGCACCTGTGGCTCAAAGGAATAGGGCGCTGGCCCCATATGCCATAGATGGCAGGTTCAAACCCAGCCCCAGCCAAAAACTGCAAAAAAAAAAAAAAAAAAAATTATAAACAGAAACACTTTAATTATTTTATGTAACCTAAAATAGATAATAAAATCATCAGATGAGTTAATATTTATGTTTTTCACTTTTAAAACTATAGGATAATTACAATTAATCCACCCACCTCTTTCCTGCCCAAAATAAATAAGAGCTGGGGATTATGCAGTGGCAGAAAAATTGGATTGGAAAGTAAGGCTGTTCTTGGTTACTTTCAAGACTCAATTGCACCTGTTGCTAGGCTTCTGTAGCCTTTTGCAGTTGGTACACTAAGTTCTGCTTGGTAGATCGGTAGGGTGTTTCCACCGCCCCCAGGTGTGAGCAATCTCTTGGGAGAGAATTAAGGTGGGTAGTACTAAAATGGGGGCCCGGGGGTCCTGCCATTTGTTCCCTTTCCCCATGTGAGCCGATTTCTATCTACCTACCTAACAGGTCTGGTGACTGCCCCTGGAAAGAGATGTCATGGGGCGGTGCCTGTGGCTCAAGGAGTAGGGCACCAGCCCCGCATATAGGAGGTGGCGGGTTCATACCTGGCCCCGGCCAAAAAAAAAAACTGCAAAAAAAGAAAAAGAGAGAGAGAGGTCATGGTCTTAAAACTGCTCAGAAAAGGGCAATGGAAAACTTGACAGGGGCCAGGTATAGAGAAAGAAAGACCTTTGTAAAGCTGAGAAACAGCATGATGTGAATTTATAAAAACCATAAATAGTGAAGATAGACTCAACCTGAGCCTGCTTACAAAATATAGATGAAAGGGTGCCCTTTGAATTTTTTTTTTTTTTTTTTTGAGATAGAGTCTTACTTTGTTACCTTCAGTAGAGTGCCATGGCATTATAGCTCACAGCAACCTCAAACTCTTGAGCTTAAGTGATTCTCTTGCTTCAGCCTCCCTAGTAGCTGGGACTACAGGTGCCTGCCACAACACCTGACTATTTTTTAGAGATGGGATCTCATTCTTACTCAGACTGGTTTTGAACTCCTGAGCTCTAATCCCTCCCAGAGTGCTGGGATTATGGGGTGTGAGCCACTGTGACTACCTAGAATATATACGTATACACTCACATATATATGTGCAACATATATTATATATATGAGTATTTTATGTAGAAAGAAAAAAAATCTTTATGGCCAGGTTCAGTAGCTCATGCCCATAATCCTAGAAATCTGGGAGTCTGAGGTAGGTGGATCTCTTGAGCTTAGGAGTTCAACATCAGCAGAGCAAAATGAGACCCTACCTCTACTAAAAATAGAAAAATTGGCTGGGCATGGTGGTATGTGCCTGTAGACCCAATTACTCAGGTGGCAGAGGCAAGAGGATTGCTTGAGCCTAGGAGTTTGAGGCTGCTGTGAGCTAGGCTAAAGCCATGTCTAGCCTGGGTAACAGAGTGATACTCTGTTAGCCAGAAGTAGTGGTGCAAGCCTGTAGTCCTAGCTACTTGAGAAGCTGAGGGAAGAGGATTGCTTGAGGCTAAGAGTTTGAGGTTGGTGTGAGCTATGATGCCACAGCACTCCACCAAGGGCACCTGAGTGAGACTCTGTCTCAAAAGAAAAGTAAAAGAAAATATGCTTTAAAAAAATTCTTGTGTGGTGCTTGTGGCTCAGTGAGTAGGGTGCTGGCCCCATATACCGAGGGTGGCAGGTTCGAACCCGGCCCCAGCCAAACTGCAACAACAACAACAAAAATAGCCAGCATTGTGGTGGGCACCTATAGTCCCAGCTAATCGGGAGGCTAAGGCAAGAGAATTGCCTAAGCCCAAGAGCTGGCAGTTGCTGTGAGCTGTGATGCCATTGCACTCTACCAAGGGCGACAAAACGAGACTCTGTCTCTGAAAAAAAAAAAAAAAATTCTTAGGCCAGTTGAGGTGGCTTACACCTTTAATTCTAGCACTCTGGGAGGCCGAGGCAGGTGGATTGACTGAACTCAGGAGTTCAAGACCAGTCAGAGCAAGAGCAAGACCCTGTCTCTAAAAATAGTTGGGCATTGTGGCAGATGCTTCTAGTTCCAATTACTTGGGAGGCTGAAGCAAAAGGATTGCTTGAGCCCAAGAATTTGAGATTGCTATGAGCTATGATGCCATAGCACTCTACTGAGGGTGACAAAGTAAGACTCTGCCTCCAAAAAATAAATAAATAAAAATTAAAAAGTAAAAAAATAGGGCAGCGCCTGTGGCTCAAAGAAGTAGGGCGCCGGACCCATATGCCAGAGGTGGCAGGTTCAAACCCAGCTCTGGCCAAAATCCGCAAAAAAAAAAAAGAAAAAAATAATTAAAAATAAATAAATAATAATAAATTCTTAACCTAAATTTATAAGTTAATCAAAACAATAAATGAAGATGTGACTGCTATATGATCTCTAACAGAAAAATCAAAATATCCATAATATTACAGAGTAATACCTAAAAGAAAGAGTCAATGATTTACATCTAGCAATAGATGGTACATAAATGGAGGCAGGAAATAGTGTCTGCACTTACCTTCTTATCAACATAGTTTATGGCTTTTTAAAAGTTTCTTTAAGGTCATAAGCAGGTTTGATAGGATCCTAGTAGTAAATTTTAGTTTCCATTGTTTTTCTCAGAAATAAGGAAGATTAAAGCAAAAATTGGAACAGATAAGACTATTTATAGGCCAGGCGCAGTGGCTCTAGTCTGTAATCCTAGCACTCCGGGAGGCCGAGGCAGGTAGATTGCCTGAGCTCTATCTGGTTCGAGACTAGCCTGAGCAAGTGCAAGACCCTGTCTCTAAAAATAGCCGGGCGTTGTGGTGGGCACCTGTAGTCCCAGCTACCCAGGAGGCTGAGGCAGAGAATCGCTTGAGCCCAAGAGTTTGAGGTTGCTGTGAGCTATGACGCCATGGCACTCTACCAAGGGTGACAAAGTGAGACTGTCTCAAAAAAAAAAGAAAAAGAAAAAGACTATTTATAAAGTAAGAAATGGGCTCGGCGCCTGTGGCTCAGGGGGCTAAGGCGCCAGCCACGTACACCTGAGCTGGCGGGTTCGAATCCAGCCTGGGCCCGCCAAACAACAATGACGGCTGCAACCAAAAAATGGCTGGGCGTTGTGGTGGGCGCCTGTAGTCCCAGCTACTTGGGAAGCGGAGGCGCTTGAGCCCAGGAATTGGAGGTTGCTGTGAGCTGTAATGCCACGGCACT
>CAUYRH010059591.1:0-13457 GCA_963574655.1 Perodicticus potto | reverse complement strand
GTCTTTGACAACAGGAGCAAGAATAGACAATGGGGAAATGTTAGTCTATTCAAAAAATGGTCTTAGGAAAACTGGATTTCCACACTCAAAAAATAATATTGGGCCCTAAATTAGACAGTTTATAAAAACTTATTCAAAGTGGATTAAAGACTTAAATGTGAGATCTGAAACTACAAAATCCTTAGAAGAAAATACAGGAGGAAAAGTCTTTGGCGTTGGTGTTCATGATAATGTTTGTGGAATGGTATCCAAAGCACAGGCAACAAAAGCAAAAACAAATAGGTGACACTACTTCAAACTAAAAAGCATTTGCATTTTTGTCTTCTGGGTAGGTGCCTAGTAATGGGATTGCAGGATCAAGTAGAAGGTCTAACTCGAGTTCTTTGAGGTGTCCCATATTCTTTCCAAAGAGGCTGTATTAGTTTACAGTCCCACCAATAGTGTAAAAGCGTTCCCTTCTCTCCACATCCACACCAGCATCTGCAGTTTGGGGACTTTGTGACGTCGGCTATTCTCATTGAGGTTAGGTGATATCTCAGGGTGGTTTTGATTTGCACTCTCTGACGATTGAGGATGGTGAGCATTTTTTCATATGATTCTTAGCCATTCATCTGTCTTCTTCAGGAATTCTCTGTTCATGTCCTTGCCCAGTGACAGATGGAATTGTTGCCTCTTTTTTTTGTTCACTAAATTGAGTTCTTTGTAGATTCAAGTTATAAACCCTTAGTCAGAGTTGTAACATGCAAATATCTTTTCCTATTCTTAAAGGTTGCCTGTTTGCTTTAATTGTTGTGTCCTTAGCTGTGTAGAAGCCTTTCAGCTTAATTAAGTCCCATTTTATCAGAAGGACATATGTACTAGCTTGTTTATCACAACTCAACTTACAATCACCAAGATGTGGAAACAACCTTGGTGCTCATCAAGCCAGGAATGGGTTAAAAAACTGTGGTATGTGTATACCACGGAATGCTATTCAGCCTTTAAAAAGATGGAGACTTCACATCTTTTGTGTTAACCCGGATGGAGTTAGAACAAAGTCTTCTTAGTAAAGTATCATAAGACTGGAAGAGCAAGCATCCAATGTATCAATACTAATGTGTTGCCAGTAGATGAACTAATACACGCTGACATGAAAGAAAAACCTCAATTCAATTCAAGTTGGGAGGATATAAAGGGGAACAAAGGGAAGGAGAGGGGAGGATGAGCGTTTGGTGTGCTTCTACCTAATGGGCACAATGTAAGGGTACTTAGCACACCTCCTGAGTGTGGGACGCAACTACATCAGGGAATTTACCTAACACATGCAAACATTGTAACCTAATTGTCTGTACCCTCATATTAATCTGAAATAATAAATAGACAAATAAATAACAAATAAGAGTAAAAAAATAAAAATTGTAAAAACCTTTTTCACAGAAAAGAAAACAACAAAATGAAAAGTCAACCAACAGAATGGGAGAAAATGTTTGCAAACCATATGATTAATAAGTGGTTAGAATCTAAAATATGTAAAGAACACATACCATTCAAAGAAAAAACCCAAATAACCCTATTTACAATAAGCTAAAGGACTCAAATAGACATTTTCAAAGAGGACAGATTTTTTATCTCCTTGATTAGATCAATTCTTAAATATTTCACTCTATTTGATCCTATTATGTAGGGAATTTGTACACATTTTCTTTTTTTTATTAGATCATAGCTGTGTGCATCAATGCAATTATGGCGTACAATGTGCTGGTTTTATATACAATTTGAAATACTCCCATCAAACTGGTTAATAGGTTAGTGTACAGAAACATAACTGATTTTTGCCTGTTGATACTGTATTCTGCTTTTTTACTAAATTTCTTTATTATTTATAATAGTTTTTGGTGGAGTCTTGAGGATTTTCTATATATAAGATTGTGTCATCTGCAGACAGATGACATAACTTCTTCCTTTTCATGTTTGGATGATTTTTATCTATTTTTCTTGCCTAATTGCTCCTTCTAGGTTTTCTGGTACTGTGATGAATAGAACTGGGGAGAACAAAAACTCTTTTCTGACTCCTTATATTTCAGCTTTCCATAGTTGAGTATGATGTTAGCTGTAAGTTTATTGTGGGGCTTGGGGGTCCTTGGCCCTCTGAAGGTTTGCTGAAAAATCACTGATAAGATTAATAGGAGAAAAAGCAATACAAATTTAATGTGTAAGGGTCATTCAGAATGAAGACTTAAAGGGAAAATTGTCAATTTTGATACTTAGGTGTAAAAAAATATGGACAGCATGTAGAATATGATTGGACAAAAAAGGTATAATCTAATTCTAATAGACTAAGTGGGGAAACCCAAAAAGTCTTTATACCTCGATACCTCTCCACCACTCTGAGCATTCACTTGCTCCTTCTGGGCATATGGCCAAACCCTCTCTGGAATGGAATTATGACCTACAGTTATTATTTTAATGGTCACCTTTTTTTTTCAGATTAATATGAGGGTACAAAGATTAGGTTACAATGTCTGCATTTATCAGGTAAAGTCCAAGTTCATGTGCTGTATACCCTTACATTGTGTCCTTTAACTGAGAGCTTAGACAGGAGGGAAGGGGGTAGTCAGTTTTTGCCCAGAATATTTTTTTAGGTTTTATGGCATCCTTTCCAGTAAAAGGCTTCTGATTATCTTCATTCCTTGAGAAAAAGAGATTCTAGTTTCTACTAATAGCCTCAGGTAAGACTGGGACAGAAAGACAGGAGGGCAAGAGAAAGTCACTGAAAAACTTCTCCTTCAGAGGCCGTTTCTGAGCCTTTGTTATGAGATACTGTTTTCTGAACCTCAATATTGTCGTAAATGGCCTTTCATATGTTGAGATGCACTTTTTGTCTACCTAATCTGTTGAGAGGTCTTTTTAATCATGAAAATATGATCAATTTTTTGAAGTGTTTGTCTGCATTTATTGAAATGATTATATGAGTTTTATTCTTCATTCTGTTAATGTGTTGTATCAAATTTGTGAATCTGAATTGTTAAAGCATACTTGCATCCCAGTGGTCATGGTATATAATTCAGTTAATGTGCTGTTGGATTTGGTTTGCTAGTATTTTGTGAAGATTATTGCATCTAAACTCATCTAGGATATTAGGCTGTGATTTTTTTTATTATAATGTTCTTATCTAGCTTCGGTATAAGGATAACATCTGGTTTCATAATATGAGTTTGGAAATGTTCCTCATACCTCACATTTTGGGGAAAATTTTTCTTAATTCTTCTTTAAATGAGAGGTAACTTTCACCTGTGAAGTTATCTGGTCCTGAGCTTTTCTTTGGTAGGAGGATTTTGATTACTAAAACTATCTTCTTACTTGTTGTTAATAGGTTCAGATGGTCTATTTCTCCATCATTCAGTTTTAGCAGGTTGTATATTTCTAGGAATTTCTCTTTTAAGTTATATGATTTGCTTGTGTGTAACGATTCATAGTAATCTGTTACAATTTCTTCTACTACAAAGTTCTGTAGCATCAGCTGTAATGTTTCCTCCTTCATTTGTAATTTTATTTATTTGAGTCATCTATTTTTATTTATTAGTCTAACTAAAGGGTTATCAGTCTTCATATTTTTAAAAAGCACACTCTTAGTATCATTGATATTTCTGCCTTTCAAATCTTTATTTTATTTCCACTCTAATCATTATTTTCTTTCTTCTGACAACTTTAGCGTGTCATCTTTTTCTACCAAGGGCTAAAGTTATTCTTTTTCTCCTCCCTTTAGTTATAAGGTTAGGTTGTTTCCTTGACAGCTTCCTTTATTCTTAATGTAGGGATCTATAAACTTTACCCTTAGAACTGCTTTTGCCACATCCCACAAGTCATGATATGTTCCATTTCAGTTTTGTTTGCCTCAAGATACTTTTTGATCCCCTTTGGATTTGAGAAGTTTATTATCATAATCATCATCATCATCATCATTGTTTGTAACAGAATCTCATTCAGTTGCCCTGGGTAGAATGCCGTGGCATCATCTTAGCTCATAGGAACCTCAAATTCTTGGATTTAAGAGATCCTTTTGGCTCAGCCTTCTCAGTAGCTGTGTCTACAGGACCTGGGGGTCTTGCTCTTGCTCAGGCTGGTCTCAAACTCCTGAGCTCAAGCAATCCACCTATCTACCTCCACCTCTCGAAGTGCTAGGATTACAGGTGTGAGTGCCATGCCAGGTCACAAGTTTATTTTTAAAAAAGATCTTGCCTATTCAATGATCAAACTGATAACTTATTTCAACCTAATGAGATTTTTTTTGTTGCAGATTATATTAACATATATTTTTTATTAAATCATGGTTGTGTACATATATGCAATCATGGGGTACAATGTGTTGGTTTTATATACAATTTGAAATATTTTCATCTAACTGGTTGACATAGCATTCATGGCATTTTCTTAGTTATTGTGTACAGACATTTAATTTCTAATTTATAATTCATATGAAAGCTATAACTAATGAAATTTTTATCTAAAATTCTTTTCAAGATTGTTTCTGAAATATATTAATATGAAAAGAAAAAGAGAAATACAAACTTGTTCTTAATAATATATAGGTAATAAAGAATATATGTGTATGCTTACATAATATATATACACACACATATATACACATGTGCATTTTACACACACAGAGTAACTAAAAGAAAAATAATGCAGGCTTGAAATTAGAGGTGTAATAATTTCTGAGCCACTGTGTTTTAAAAATCATTACCAGAAACTCCATAGCCACTTCTCTGCTCTTAGGCATATGTGTACTTAACATTAATTACATTGAATTTGAAAACTGATTGGCTTAAGGAGCCTAAATAAATGAAACTAAATTAAACCTTGTTTAATTTTAACAGCCTTTAAATTGATGTATATCCCAAACTCATTTGAGACCTTTCAAAATGTCATTACATTCTTATTCTTGTTAGATTGATTATTTTCCTTTAATGCAAGGCCATGGAGACTTTCCTTTGGGAACAAGAGACTTCTACCTTTGTCTAAGGTAGAATGAAATGAATTCAGCAATAATTACTACTCTGATATTGGTGAAAAAGTCATTATTTAATGCACATATTGATATTTCTTCTACTAATTACAATAATTTAGTTGTACTGTTAATATATTTTTAGTGATTTTTCACATATCAGGAAACCAGAGAAGGCTTATCAAGTAAATAAAGGTGACAATCTGGTCTTTGATTCTCATCCTCATTTTCCCCATAATACATGGTCACCCATAAGAATGGCATTTATATGCATGATGGTGCTGGGAAAAAAAAGCATATTTTGATGAGACCAAAATTATATTTTAAATAAGTAAAGATCCTCAATAATTTATATTTAACACAATCATTAATCCCTTAAAAAAGATCCTCTCTGTGGGCTAAGGCTGAAAAAAAAAATGCACGGTGAAAATTATGCTGAATTCCTAGGACACAGGCAAGATACAATGACAAAAATGACTTTGTCATCACGGGAATATTATTGGATTTCCTTTAATTCATTCAGAACAAATTATTCATTGTGCAAATGTCTATATTTTAATGTGTAAGAAACTATTTTTACATAGTCTTCGTATATGGGTAAGCTGCAACTGTACCATGGAGAAAGTTTGTTTAATCCCATAATGTAAGAGAAAGATGCATGAGCAGTCAATAGTTTGACAAATTTTAAAGGCACAGACTACCTACATACATTAGGACAAATATTTTAATCACTATCTTATAAAATATGCAAAAATAAGATCATAAATTACAAAACCTGATTTACCTAAAGGATCATTCTCTTAATATACTTTACATAAAAGTGCACGCTCTCTCTCTGCCTCTTTTTACAATAGACTTTTTTTTTTTTGGTTCATTTATGGTCTACAAAAAAATAGGGGAAAAATTTTCGGTATTTTTTTCTTTAGAAAAGAGACATCAGTGCTTATTTTATGTAAGCTCATGAAAGTTAGTTTGTGAAAGTGATCCAAACTGTTGTCTAACATGTTTGAATCATGAACAAGAAGAAATGAGGAATCCGAGGTTTCTCCTTCCATCTCTTCATGACTGAGGGGTATCACTTGCACATAATACAAATATTTACCTTGCAAGTTACCTTTGTCTAAGAATACAAAATGAAATCTATTATAAGTACACAGATTTTCATTACTTACACCTTTGTATATCTCTTGTGTTGCTTCAACCTTTGATAATTGTAATTTGTGATTAAAAGAGACAGGTGGATAAATCATCCTTAAAAGAGAGCTGATTTAGGAGCAATAGGGATTTGATTCCACTAGGAGGGAGCAGCTTTGGTAACTGTGAGGACGGGAGGGCAGTTGTAAGAATGGACTCTCGGGTCACCATAGGCAGGACCGCTGGGCTCCCCTATTGTGCTATTTGGAGAAAAGCTTCAGCTTTCTACTGAGGCATAATCAAACGCAACTTTTATTTCTCATGTTTAGAAACTGTAGTCAGTTCAGACGTGTAGATGATTGGGGATAAGACTAAAAATAAAAGAAACTTAGTATTAGCAGGATTGCCTACATTTCTGCTTCTCTGTGTTGTCGAGAAGACGAAGAGGCTGTCTCAAGGTAGTAAGTAGCAGCACACAGCCCTCGTTCACGTGTGTCCACCCTTTCCAAACAGCAATCACAGATGGAAAGGGAAGCATGCTGATTAGCACACACGCCACCTCCGGCCTGTGCTTGCCTTGGACCAGCCACAGAGCACAGAGTCAAAATGTTACTTCCCAACACAGGTGCAATTTAGAACTTTGTCCGCTGTGTGACTATAGTAGAACTTTTTATCAGAAGGAGGGTTCACAAGACCAGGGGGCCCTATAAATAACTACCAAGGCATTCCCTAAGAGGAGGTTTTCCTTTTAGAATAGTCGAGATAGAGATTACACAATGTTTTCATGCTTACAAAGCAGGGACCATGCCATCAAGTCAAAAAGCACTGTTGCGCTGACATGAAACTGCAACTTCTCCAACTCACCAAGTATCTCTACCTGTTCTAGCTCAAACTCTCATTGTTTCTCTCCTGACCCTTTGAAATAAACTCCCTAATCAAGTGACTCCTTTTCTTACTCCTGTGTATTCTTATATTCTTGGCATGCTTGCCCTTTTAAATTACAAAGCCTTACTGGTATCTTTTTCCCTTTTAAAAAATGTTCGTATCTAGATATATTTGTCTCCTTTCTTAAATGCCAACTCTACTGATCTGCCCCGTGATGTTTTTATTCATTCTTTAGAAGCAAGCTCAAATCTTATCTGATGCAGTATTTCCAAAACATGGTAATCAGCAAAAATAGCTGAAGAACGTATGACATGATGAGTTTCTGGGCCTATCACCAGAGTCTGAGTCAATAGGTCTGAATAGTGAAAGGATGATTTCAATCATCTGCCAAATTTGACAATCAATAATCCAAGCAGAGAAACCTTCTAAAGTCCATCCATTTCAGCCTCTGGTATTTTACTCTACATTTGTAATCTCCCAGCATGAAATGTTTGCACCAAATCATCAATACTTTCATGACAATGGGATAATACTAATTTGAAGAATTACATTGTAACCTTGCATACATTTCTAATTACCTATTTGGATGATTAAACTTCCTGACTTAGCAAGTATCTCTAAAGTGTCCAAGTTAATACCAAGTTATGAAAGAAATTCTGAATTATTATGGTGAGTGGGTCATTTGAAGTATACTGCTTTTGTTTATTTAAAAATAATTTGCCCTCTACATTTAATTTTATGGGAACTATTTTAACTTTAGACATGAGGAAGTACTCAGGTAAGTAATGTGAATAGTGATAGAACTGGCTTTAGAAGATTGGTAATAATATTTGCCATATACACATTATTACTTTTAATTTAAGAGGTTACTCATGAGATTTCTAAAATCTATTCAAAAAGGTTTAAATTTAATGTCTAAGATTTAGAAAAAATTATCTCAGTATGGATATTGTTTATGTTAAGTTGTTTTAATATTTATTGTCTTTATAAAGAGATTTTTCTAACTTTATTTGATTTAGCTAGTTCTTTTCTGGGTTTTCCAGAAGCTGTTACCCCTTAATATTGTCTTCTCATGCATACAAAAATGTGCATTCATTCTTCTAGCTGAGATATATGAATTTGTAAAAGCCTTTGTTACTGTGTGAACAGCATGAAAAAGATGGAAAGGAAAAGTCGCCTTTTCTCCAGGTTTAGTGAAGAATAATGGATGCAAATGAAATATAAACAAAAACAAATTTTAGAAATAAAACCTGTCATTAAGAAATCCTCACACAGTGTTAAGAGCAGTCTAGAGAAGAAGAAAATAAATAAACTTAAGTAAATAAAATGTATCTAAATTAAAGTAGAGAGGGAGGGAATGAAAAGTATAAAGAGTATCATTAACCTGTGAAAAATACCAAGTCTTACCTTAGTGTAATTGGGGTCTCCAAAGGAACAGAAAAAAGAGAATGAAATCTCTCAAGCCCACTATGTATACCGAAAACCAAGAGTTAAAATTCCAAAGACGATCAGGGGGAAAAATAACGTGAAGAATGGTGATACTCAGCATCAGAAGCCATCCCAGCCAGCAGGTGAAAAAACAAAGAAACAAACAAACAAAAACCCACAAATGTTCGACTTGAAATGTTATGTTTAATAAAATTATCTTTTTAAAAAGAGGACCGAATGAAATAAAGGACAGGTGGACAGCCAGCAGACATGTACTAAAATAAACCCTGAAGGAAATGCTTGAGGGCTGACGTGAGGTCTGGTGAGAAGGGAATGCAGGTGCACAAGGAGGAATAGCACATTATCAGATGTGGCCACAGTGCAGGTGCACATCGAGGACACTTTTCTCTTCTCTATTTAAAAAGAGAAGTGTCACTTTAAATAAAAAATCCTAACACATATGGGGTTTATAACACACATGAGAAAATATGTAACGTCAATCATCACAACAAATTGGAGGTATTCAGACTTACATTTTATAATTTTCTTACATAATATATAAAGTGACATACTAGTAACTCAAGGTAGAATATGAGGCTGTCTTCAAAGTATCCATCCATGTATGTCTCTATTTTTCATACTACATGGACTGGGATCTTTCCATTCAGCCCTTGCATGATAAATTAAGGATATGCACTATAATCTGTAGACAACATACTACTGAATAAACAATAAAATAGAAGTATGCTTAAAATAATAAAGACAGCAGAGTGATAGGGACTGGACTGTGATCCTCACGTTACATATCGTGATGCCCCAGACGCTAAATTGACTGTATTTGGAGGTAATGAAGGTTCAATGGTATCATAGGGTTGAGGTCCTGATCCAACATGACTGGTAGCCTTATAACGAGAAGGCATCTGCCCATGAGGACAGAGCATTAAAGCAGCCATCTACAAGCCAAGGAGAAAGGCTTCAGAGAATCCAGATATGCTGACATCTTGACGTTGAGCCTCCAGGCTAGAACTGTGAGAAAATAAATTTCCATTGTTTGAGTCACACAGTTTGCAGTATTTCGTAATGGTAGCCTTAGAAGACTAATGTAAGAGGGAAGAAAAAATAAAAATACACTAAAAGAAAAACTGATAGAATTCAAGATCCTAAACTGAGAAACAAAAGTATAAATACTTCCATTAAATGCAGCTAAACGCTCCCATTTCAAGGTAGCGATTGTCAGAGTGAATACATTTAATACAAAGTTTTATGCTGTTTAAAAGAGAAGCCATTTAATTATGAAACACAGATTTAAAGTAATGCATATTTTATTCTCCCATGTATAAGTAGCATTTATTTATGTTTTCTAAGAGTTTTGTTATAGAACTCTGAAATGTCCTGCAGTTTACTATAGTATATCGTGATTATAGCAATTAACTTTATAACCATTATTTTCCAACTCCAATAATGGAAAAAATTTTCTTTAGTACTTATCTGACATGACAGCTCTAACAGGCATAAAATATAAAATTTTCCTGCACTTGTCTGTTAATTGGCTTTCTCTATTTTATTTTTGAAGGGACCAATTTATAAACAATATCTTCATAGAAAGGCTAGAAATATCACCTAGCAATTTTTCTTTGGTTATTCTTTAGAAATATTCTGGGTTCTTTTTTTTTTTTTTTAGAGGCGGAGTCTCACTTTGTCACCCTTGTTAGAGTGCTGTGGCATCATAGCTCACAGCAACCTCCAGTTCTTGGGCTTAGGCGTTTCTCTTGCCTCAGACGCCTGAGTAGCTCAGCGCCAGCCAGAACAGCTATTTTTCGTTGCAGTTTGGCAGGGGTCGGGTTTGAACCCGCCACCCTCAGGCAATGAGGCCAGCACCCTAGTCACTGAGCCACAGGCACCGCCCATCTGGGTTCTTTAGAATTATAGTTCTCCATGTATAGTTTATGGTTATCTTAAGATCCATAAAACTGATTTTTTTCTTGGAGTTTCATTAAATCTAGGTCATTTTTTAGCAAGTTGATATCTCTGATGAGTTTTCTACAGTTTCTACATTTATGATAATGTTTGGTATAAGGTTTATGCTGGCCTTTTAGAAGGAGATAACAACAATTCTTGCTTTTCCTACTATCTGGAAGAGTTTGAATAGAATTGGGATAATTCATTCCTTGTGAGATTTATAGAACTTTATGGTAAAATTTCTGGGCCTGTTGTGTTCTATACTATAACACAGACATCAGTCTCTTTAATATAAAAATTATAGACATCATTAATCTTTTCATTCTTCCAGAGTTTTTTTAGTGTGGGAATTTTTATTTTTATTTTTTTAAAAATGTACAGGAGGCAAGTACCAGATGAACCCAGTTGGGCATCTCAAAGCCTTTTCCTCTAAAATTTTCTATTTTTATGCTTTTGTCATGGTTCTTGTAAACAGGTAATTTCTGAAATTTGCATTTATTTTATTCAATTTGTCAATTTCTATCTTTTAACTGTAAGATGTAGTTCATTTGTATTTATTATAATGGTTTATATATTTGGATGTGTTTTGATTCTTAATTTATTATTTCATTTTATATCATATATTCAGGGTTTTGAAACTACCCATATAAAATTAATGGAAGGGCATAAGGCAAGAATAACAATACAAGTCTGAGTTTTATAGAAATAGAGATAGAGCTAAACATTAACCAGCTATTGTTCCCTAACTTCCCTACTTCTATATCTGTTTACTGCTTAACTGTCTCATACCCTTGACAAGTGCAATATTTGTGAGTTCCTCAACCACTTCTATGAACAACGTTGCTGTTGTAAATCCTAAAAATAGTCTTTGAGATACCTTTCAGACCCTATGTCTGGGGGGACCAAATGATGTCACGTGGGAGAACTGATCCAACAAGTCCTTTGAGCCCCTACCTAGGAACTCTTGTTTACCAAGAAGACAACTTCTACTTCCCAACCCAATGAATTTATCCTTCGGCAATCGGCATACCCAATTCCCTAGCCTTTGTCAAACCACCTTAAAAATTCTTTGCTCCCAAATTCTCAGGGAGATGAATTTGAGAAATTTCTCCCATCTCCTTGTTTGGCGCCTTGCAGTATTAAACTCCTTCTCTACTGCACCTGGCTCCTTCTCCCACTGACCTTTATCTGGGAGCACACAAAGGATCCACTTGGGGATAATAGTTTCCTTACATATTTTTACCTTCTAAAAAAAGTGATAAACAAGCATTTCACCATGCTCTCACATCTCTTGAGTTCTTCATCCAAAATTAAGTAGCTATTACCTAAAATTTTTATTCTAGGTTTTATTATGGATATTTTTTATTCTGTCTCCTGGTATTAGCTACTTTTTTAGACAATAGTAAAATTCCTCAAGGTTCTTTAGCATAATAACTTTATATACTTCTTGCAGCACTGTCTCTTTATCACTTTATAATTCAAGAGTAGGCTGATGAGAAAAGTTTAATTAATATATTTCTTCAAGCTGTTTTGCTAAGGTTTAGAATGTCATAGTATGGAAAAGATTATAATTCATTCTTAATAAAATTTGTGGCATTATTATTAAGCTAGTGTTTTGGCTGATAATTTACTTATTGTTTGTATGTGTATAATATATATATATTTATGATTTACATATATAAATAATATATATGATTTTTTTGGAGATGGAGTCATGTTCTCTCACTCAGGTTGGAGCACAATTCCCTGAAGCCCTGAACTCCTGGATCCTCCTGCCACAGATTTCTGAAAAGCTGGAACTGTACACCTTTGTCACCACACCTAGCTAATTTTTTTAAACAGAAACAGGGGTCTAGCTATATTGCCCAGGCTGTTCTCAAATTCCTAGGCTTTTAGTGATACTCCTGCCTTGACCTCCCATATTGCTAAGATTACAGCATGAGCCACAATGCCCAGACTTACTTATTACATGTCATAACAATTCAGTTGGGTGGTTTCCCCAGAGGATATCTGTTTTTCCCTCACATATTTTTCCACCAAAGCTATCAGTCATACTTATGTGTTGTTTAGAATAGAGTGGACAGTAAAGAGAAACCACAGACTTATCAACTAATTTTAAAAACTTACGAAAAATTTGTAACATATCTATATTATATTATAGTTGATTCAGTGGATACAGGATAATCAGACACTATTTCTGAAAAAGAACTTTAAAAAAGCCTTATCTCAATAAAGTATCATTTCAGTAATTGTCATATATTTTCACTATTAGAAAATTATTATCCCCAAATACATACATGCACAATTATGCAACCAAAAATTATAACCACAAACAAATGCTAAAGATGAGAAGAAATGCATATAAATTCCTTCAAACAAACCAGGCTAAGAAATGATAGCCTAGGAACTCTTGTTTACTAGGAAGACAACTTCTACTTGGTAAACAAGCAGAAAATTAAAAAAAAATCACTCTCATTAAATATTATCAAATTGATATACTTATTTTTCATAATTTCTCAAAAAAGATGACAAGTTTATGGAGAGGATTTTTTTTATTAAATCATAGCTGTGTATATTAATGCAATCATGGGGTATAATGTGCTGGTTTTATATCCAATTTGAAATATTTTCATCAAACTGGTTGACGTAGCCTTCATGGTATTTTCTTACTTATTGTGTTCAGACGTTTATATTCTGTATTTAGTAAGTTTCAACTGTACCTTTCTAAGATGCACCATAGGTGTGGTCCCACCATTACCTTCCCATCTTCCCATCTCCCCTCCCTTCCTTTGCCCCTTTCCCCATTATCTTGTGCTATAATTGGGTTATACCTTTCATATGAAAGCTATAACTTGGTTTCATAGTAGGGCTGAGTGCATTGGATACCTTTTCTTCCATTCTTGAGTTACTTTGCTGAGAAGATTATTTTCCAGCTCCATCCATGTAAACATGAAAGAGGTAAAGTCTCCATCTTTCTTTAAGGCTGCATAATATTCCATGGTGTACATATACCACAATTTATGAATCCATTCATGAGGCGATGGGCACTTGGGCTTCTTCCATG
>CAUYRH010059590.1:0-36458 GCA_963574655.1 Perodicticus potto | reverse complement strand
CCTGTGGCTCAATGGGCTAAGGCGCCAGCCACGTACACCTGAGCTGGCGGGTTCGAATCCAGCCCGGGCCCGCCAAACAACAATGACGGCTGCAACCAAAAAAATGGCCGGGCGTTGTGGCGGGCGCCTGTAGTCCCAGCTACTTGAGAGGCGGAGGCAGGAGACTCACTTGAGCCCAGGAATTGGAGGTTGCTGTGAGCTGTGATGCCACAGCACTCTATCCAGGGTGACAACTTGAGGCTCTGTCTCAAAAAAAAAAAAAAAAAAAAAAAAGAATTGCACTAATGTACACAGCTATGATTTAATTTAAAAAAGAAAGAATTTCACTATTAATTAGTCATTTCTTTCATCATTAAACTTCTAAAAAGAGCTTTCTTTTGCCTTTCTATTATTTTTAACTATCTGGATTCTGTCCCCATCAGATGAGACCATCTCTGCAACGTTCAGCACCACGGGCACCCCTGGTTCATTTCACGGTTGGGTCCCTTGGTTTCCATATTACTGTGTTCTGTTGCTTCCTTTGCAGTCTTCTTTCAAACTTTCTGGTCTTTGCTGAATTTTCCTTGCAGTCACATGAAAAGCAGATGATTTCCCACATTTCTCTTAATCCTTCTTCTCTCCTTTTTCAAATTGTACACTTTGACAGTCTTATCCAGGGTCTGACTATGGCTTGCCTGGGGATGACTTCCTAAAGTAGGACTCAAGCCCTGATGTCACTCCTGATCCCTTGGGCCTGATTCTATAGAACTGAGGGAGAAAGCTGAGTGCCAGGCCATCTCTAATGGCAGCCCTGGGTTGATGCTCAAAGCAAATGTGATTCTGGCAGAGTAGCAAGGACAAATGTAGAACAGGAAACAATGGGGCAAATTTGACCTTGGAGGGCTGTTGTGAACTGAGTGTTTCTGTCCTGCCCAAACGTCCTATGTTGAAACCTACCCCTCACTATGATCATATTAGAAAGCGGGGTCTTTGGGAGGTACTTGGAGTAGATAAGGTCATGAGGATAGAGTTCTTATGAATGGATTAGTGCCCTTATAAGTTTCTGAGAAAGCTTGCTTGCTCTCTCTACCAGGTGGGGACACAGCAAGAAGACTGTGTCTATGGACCAGAGAGCTGGCTCTCTCCTGACACCTTACCTGCCAGTGCCCTGATCTTATACTCCCCAGCCTCTAGAACTGTGAGAAATAAAATGTTTGTTGATTAATCCATCCACTCCACTGTGTTTTGCCATATTAGGAAAGATGTGAAGGGGGGAGAAGCAGGTGCAGGCAGGTCTGCTGTCAGCGTGGGGTTGTTTTCTCAAACCCTGAGTTCTCACCACGGCGTGGCTCTTACACAGGTTAGGGTACTACTTATAGGGTCAGGAACAATACACATGTACCGACTGCCACGAAGCATTGCCAGATCCTTCCACTGGGACCTCCTGGCTCCTTCCTCCAGACTCACTTGGCACTTGTTCTCCAGGGCTCCGCACTTGGCTCACTTCTTTGCACTTCCTTTTTCACTTCGCCGGGTGATTTCATCCACTCCCATAGCTTGAGACATTATTTTTAGGTTGACAACTGCCAAATATGTATCTCCAGACTAAACTCCAGAACTTGAATTGAATAAGAACTTAAAGTCAGCATGCCCCGAATGAAGCCGTTCTCTTCTTCCCAAGCTGATGCCGTTCTGCTCCCTGCATTCTCTCTGCTGGATGGTGACATCATTGGTCATCCAGGCCAGAGACCACTGAGTCATCTCTGCCTCATCTGCTTCCTCTACATGGAAGTCAGTTTCACCTTGTAATCATATGTCGATTTGTTCACACCTTTCCTTCTCCACTGCCAATTTCTTGGTCATTCTTCATCTTCTCCCACCTGGCTATTCCATTAGTTTCCTGACCAGTCACTTGTGTCCAGTTTTACAACCTCCTGATCAGTCCTCCAATGCCACTCTACAATTTTCTTTTTAAAGTAGGAAGCTAAAGATCTTTCTCCATGGTTCAACAATGACTCATTGCCTACTATCAGATAAAATTTATATGCAATGCTTGTTACACATTCTCCTTCCTAATTTGCCCTCCTCTATCTGGGCTTATTTATAAACATTTTCCTAGTAGCACCTCATGCTTCAGCTGCAACAAACGTTAATCTCTGGAGCCCACCACACTGGTTCCTAAACCCACACTTTCGCCCATCTGTGCCTGCTACCTGGCCCTCCTTTCCCTTTATCCTTGGGGATATGTTCTCCAAGCCTCAGTTCCCACCTGCACTGTCTTCTCTTTGAAGTCTTCGCTGCCCTTTCCTTTTCTCTCTGTGATCCTCCTCCATGCCTTGTACATACCTGCAATCCAGCACTGGCGGCCTGAATTGTAAGTCCTCGTTTAAGCTTGTGTCTTCCTCACTGAACTCTGAACTCCTCGAGAGCAGGGGTCTTCTCTCACAGTATCTCTCTCTTTGGCAGCTAGCCCCGCTCTTCTAAAACTGTGTTCCTTGGAACCCCAGTCCTGTGAGTTTTTAAAAGGCATTTTTCAAATGAGAATCTCCAGTCAAATATGTTTAGGAGAAACTGCATATTCACAACACGTGTGAGCTCTGGCGGCCTTTCAGCAGAAACCTGTTTGATCTGGTTTAACTTTGCTCCTCCCAACCTCAGGTCAGGGAAAGACCCTTGAGAAGATCCACAACACACACACACACACACACACACACACACGGCAAGGTGATGTGCCCAGGCAAAGGGTGATGTCAGAAAACAGTTTAACTCAGGCTCCAGAGACTCTGGAAGTTCTCTGTCTCTCATGCTAGAAAATGGCCGGTTTAACCCTCAGAAGGAGGTTCCCTGGTATTCTATTGCCTCCAGGGACTGAAAATCAGGATTAAATGTAAATACTAATATGTGTCGTTATTCAAAGAAGGTCAAGTCTTCCAAGATGTTGTTTGCTCATGTTCATTCCTGTGGTCAGACTCAACTTTGAACTGGCCATCCTTCGGCTCACTTCACGTCATCTATTATCCTGTGTTGTTTGCATTTTCCTGGTGTGTCCTAATGGTCTCCAGTTGCAATACTTTAGGCTTCCTGCGGGCAGGCACTACCATTTACACTGTGGTCGGTGGACTCTCAAAATCCCAAACACGTGGTGGTATTCACGGAATGTTTATGGAAAGCAGTAAACACAAGCATACTTTACACTTCTTATCTGCTTAGGCAGCAGAGACGCAGGTCAGGTGGCCCAGAGGCTCATCTCTGGGACTTGGAGCCCCTGTGGAGCATTTTCTGCAGCTCCTGAGGTTGTGGGGAGTGGGAGGTGTGGCCTTTCTTCATTGCTTCTGCCCAGAAGAAATGGAGTTAGCTAGTGCTCTTTAACTCCCAGACCTTTGGAGAGGAGAAAGAAGCAGGGCAGCATCTCAGACTTGAGTGAGACGGCATGTCCCATCAAAGTAAGCCAGTTGTTTTATAGACATTGGGCTACATTCACAAGTCTTGCATAAAGGCAGCAGCAGAGATTAAGAGCAAGCATTGTGTTGACTGCATGGGCAGGAATCCTGGCTTCACCACTTGTTGGCTGTGTGGCTTTGGGCAGATGACTTGAGTTCTCTATGCCTCAGTTTTCTCATCTGTAAAATGGGGGTGACAATGACAGTACCTACCTGCTAGGATTCTTATGAGGACTCAATGGGTTACTATTTATGTAGTATTTAGAAGCATGCCTGGCATGTGGCAAGTACTCTAAAACAGATCAACCAGATTATTAATAGTTTCTATGCTGGACCAGATCCAGGGTCAGACAATGGATAATAGCAAGATAGTGCAGACTATAACATGCACAGTGCCAGCACCTACTATTTAGAAAGCAGCAATAAAAGCTACCACTTTTATTATCTGATTCTATCCTCAAAATAAACTATGAAGTGGGCATTATCTCCATGTTTATGAAAAAGATAGGCTCAGAGGTTAATACGCGCAATGCCGCACAGCTGCATATTAGGCTGGACGTGGGCCCAAGTTCACCTCTGTCCCACCGCCAGGCCCTGTTCCTCACCATCAAAAGACATGTTCACTCCTCAGGAACATTTAGCTTAGAGGCAAACCAGTACATTCCCATGACTTACTGGTCAGGAAGAGGTTCATAAACCACTTAAACTGGGCCAGGCAGGTGGCTCATGCCTGTAATCCTAGCACTCTGGGAGGCTGAGGCAGGTGGATTGCCTAAGCTCACAGGTTCGAGACCAGCCTGAGCAAGAGCAAGAACAAGATCCCATCTCTAAAAATAGCTGAGTGTTCTGGTGGGCACCTGTAGTCCCAGCTATTCAGGAGGCTGAGGCAAGGGTTGAGCCCAGGAGTTTGAGGCTGCTGTGACAAAGTGAGACTCTGTCTCAAAAAAAAAAAAAAAAGATAAAAATAAAAACCACTTAAACCATACAATTCCTATCACATCCAACCTGTATGTTCAGAATTAATTGGTATTTTTATTAGAAAAGTTAAACTGACACATGACTTTTCTTTTTTCAAATAAATAGGAAGTTTCTTTTCTCCTTCATTTTCTCCATCCTGTCTAGTCCCCAAAGTCTTGGGTAATATTTTTATTTTATTTTATTTTTATTTTTACATATACATGTGTTAATTAGGTTTCCACTTTTTGCCTTCACAGAATTTAAAAGGCTTAAAATTTAATAACAAAAACAATGTTTAAGATAAAGACTAGAAACAAAAACCACATAAAGAATGAATGAAGATAAATACATTCAGAAAAGAAATATTGTAATAATAATAATAACATTATTATTAATATTGCTTAATATTTTGATGGAGTAATCATCTGTTTTCTTTTCTGAATGTAAAAGTCTTGAATAATATTTCAGAAATGATCTGTGTATTTATAAATATCTTTTAAAAATAGTACGCAGAAATGAGATTATACTTTATACATGTTTTGGGCGAATTCTTTGGATTCTTTAACATTTATCTAAATCCAAACACTCATTCTTAGAATTCTTATTGTTATCGTGGTATTTTTGGTGAAAGTCTACTAACAGTGCCTTCAGCTCAGGGGCGCAGCTTGTACAGCCAGAGCCCTGGGTCTCACTGTGTCTCACACCCTCACCTTAGAAGGGGCCTCATAAGGTTCTTTGTGCATCTGGCTCTTCCACACACCAGAGCAGGGCCCTGTGGCTGCAATTTTTAAATATCTTTTTTACCTATCAGGGCTTTTTCTGAAACAGGAGTTTCAACATTCAATGTAGCTTTCCCAAACTCCCACCTCCATGCTCGCCCCTTTCTCTTGCTTTCTCTTTCTCTCTCTCTCAGCCTTTCCTTTCTCCCCACTGTGTGGAAAATTCCTGCATTCTTTATTTCTAGCAGAACAGAGAGCCTCACACAGGGAGGTGGAATGGTGGATCAGCACCCTACAACTGCACCTCAACACAGGGCATTGGAGCTGGAGGCCCAGAGATTGTCCACTCCCCTTCTCCATTTGACAGACAGGGAAGCAATGCTCAGAGAGGATCTGTAACTTCCGTAACTGCAGGCCAGAGGGAGACTCAGGGTTGTCGGAAGAAAGGAAACATCGGGGCATAGGGCTATACGTAGGAGAATCGATGGCAGGTGTCACAAACTTGGAATTAGAGATAATTATTATGATATCCATAATATTTTTCAACTCACCATTCAAAATATGGGATTATACCTTAATTATACCTCTCGCTTTCTTGAGAGGATATTTCTTTCAGAAATGATCTATGCACTTATAAACAGTTTTTAGAATGCATATGGAATCATACTTTCATAGTGATATAACCCTCATTGCTCATATTCATAATGTCAGATATACAGAAGAGAAAAAGAAAGGAGGCGGGGGTGGGGGCAGAGACACAGAGAGAGAGAGTCAGCAGCTGGCCACAAGAATCCCCTGGATGCCTGCCTGGGCTTCTGTCAGCTCCACTTGGTTGGATTTCTATTCAGTATTATTACTGAGGTCTTATTGTTAAGAACATGTTCTTCAGGTTTCCTGCTTATCTCCAACCTGAAGAAAAAGTGGATTTCTTTTTTTTCTGTTTGCTTTTCCAACCTTCAGCTTCCATGACCTTAAAAAAAAAAGAAGAAGAAGAAGTACAAGAGAATTGAGCAGGTCTAAAAGCAGCCTGGTTGCAACTTGATACCAGACCTGGAAGGAGACCAGCTAAAGCTTGGTGTAGGGTTCTCTAAACACATTTCAACAATTTTTCCAAGTGGCAATCGGTTTCTTTCCATTGAAACACTTGATGCTGGATTAACAGCACATTTCCTAAACTATTGAAAGAGCGGTGGTAAAATGGTATTTATACGCGTGTATGTCAGGAGCGGAAGGACAGGGCTATGGCATTTTTCTTGCTTTGAAGCTTAAGACCTTTTAATATTCCTTGCATGCAGCCAGATGCATTTTTAAGGTTAGAATTAGTTAACACAAAATTCTCACAGTCCACAGCTTTTTATTAAGGTTGTTTGATGAACCAGATAACCTCTAACATCACTTTCTGCTTTTAAAGTTTATGATTCTCTATAAAAAGAAAAGTGAATTATGTGAACCAACTCTGCAAAGAACTTCATCATTGCTTTTTGCTTATTTCAAAGAATCTACTGTACATATGTAAAATATATATATAGTAATATTCATTGTTTGAGCTAAAGCCACAACTTTCCTTGGTAATGTTGACATAATCAGTGGTCTTTTTGTATAAGAATATCATGGAAAAATACAGATGAAATGATGGTTTCTTCCAAGCCTAAGTTGTAGAATTATGTGATTTAGATTGTGGAGTCAGGACTAATCTCATAGGGTTTTAAAATCGTTCCCTCTCATCCTCTCTAACCACCCTTTCCTCTTTTATCTAAGGAGGGAGAGTGAGATAGGTAAATACCACTGGATTTCTGAGAGTGGAAGGAAAGGCAGCCTGACTTTTAAGGTCCTACTTTAATGCTTATGACTAATGAAACATTAATTATAGTGTTAAATAAATCTTGGGGAGATTTCAGAGCAAAGCCTGCTCTTTTATCATTCCGCTGGTTTAATATCCGGGGAGTCCCACCCTATCAAGGGCAGTTCCTTCTCACTGGCTGTCCTCAACAGACCAACCCAAATAACGACATTTCAATCTTCCCAAAGTGGCGTTCAAAGCACCCCCCTCCCCAAGACCTTTCACATGCTTCCTCGTAAGTTTGCCTCCAGCAGCCCTCAGCAAAATTCCCTCTTCTTCAAGTCTCTATAGCTGCCGCACCTCCTGACTGGCATTTTCTTGGTGTGACCAATACTGGGCTTCCCTCCCCCTCATCCCACCCCACCCCCGCCCTCTGGGCCACAGTCACAATGATTACCTTTAGAGTTTCTCTTGCTGTCTGGGCCCAAAGCACCACCTCCACCAATGTCTTCCCTAGCACAACCATCCTTGCCCTCCTTTGCCAATACACACAAAAGCCAAACCCACCCAGTTACCACCACGTTCTCCACCAGAGCTTTTGCTGCTATCTCTAGGATAATGGTTCCTACCCCCAGGGAACATTTATTAATGTCTACACATTTTATGGTTGCCAACACTTGGGGAGCTGAACGCTGCTGGCATGTAGTAGGTAGAAGGCAGGGATGCTGCTAAACAACTTCCAATGCCAAGGCAGCCCCCCATGACCACGCATTATCCAGCCCCAATGTTAATCAACAGTGCTGAAGCCAAAAACCCTGCTCGAGGAGACAGCAGAGGCCTTTATTCTCCTCGTGCACCTTTGGCAGAAAGACAAAAATGGAAAAAGAACAAAGCACAGTCGTTCCTCCAGGCACACACCTGGAACCCTCTGTTCCCTTCCCCTCATCTCAGCTCATGATTGGAGAAAACAAGTGGGATCTTGTAGAACCAGCCTCCCCATTCACCGCTTGGGTCTTTCTCTCCCCTGGGCAGGGCCCGGACAGAGAGACTTCATCTGGGCAGAAGAACTCATTCACAACAGAGGTTCTCAACCCTAGTTGCACATTAGATTCATGCATGACATTTAACATTTTTTAAGTATTGAAGAGACAGATATTCAGAATTCAAATCAAAGTGACCTGGGATGGGGCCTGGGTAGTATCTTTTTAAAACTCCCCTGGATAATATTAGCTGGAGCTAATAACTCCTTGGACTGGCCACCTGCTCACTAGGGGAGAAAACAGACTTTCTTAGAGAACCGTATAAGAATGTTCTTCCAGGGTCTCTTAGTGCTGAAGGACCTCAGACCTTCTAATAGGAGAGAGTCTTTTACCCGTGTGGTCAGTCTGGGTCATCTGGGCAAATAAAAATTATTTGATACTCTTTGTTAGAGTCTTCCTATATCTTGAACTGGCATACAGTAGGTAGAAGGCAGAGATGCTGCTTATTTTTAATAATAAATAATTTTTAATATTTATCAAAATCAGGAAAAAAGGCTAAATCAAAGATTAAAAGCCATGCTCATAATTAAGCACTCTATATTAGCTACTTGTTTGTCTTAGGGGAAAAAATACTTCTTTCCTCATTTATAAAGGTAAAATAATCCTAAATTAAAGCTCTGAGGTGAATTATGGCTTATGAAAAGTAATAGGATAGCATCGTAAATCATAAACATTGTCTTTATGAAATATGACCACTCTAATTCTGTACATTTCCTCCGTGTTTCAATACAATGGAGTCTTCACAAGGCAAATTAATCTAGCATTAACCTTGGAATATTGCCCTCTCCTTACTGATGAAACTGATAAAACAAAAATACCTGTATTTTCAATGCTTCAGAATCTTCATTAAGTTTTCTATAACTTAAGAAAACCATAACCAATTTCTCTTTCTTTTTTAATTCTTTAGCCACACACTTAGCATTCTATAGTACAATGATAGTTGGACCTCAAGATGAGAAGTCTGAATTCTAGTCCAGGCCATAGAACTGCTTTATAAAGACAATTAACTTCCCTGGGCTGCTTCTTCACCAGTAAAGTGACGGTAGAACAGATGACATGGAAGATCTATTCCATATTTGGGAATTAGTGAGAAAACTGATTACCTGCCTTGAGATCTTGACAATCCTCAGTGAGATGAAGTGCCTAGTTTTCTGTCTTGTAATATAGCGTGAGAGCATGGTATGTATCAAAAGGCTGTGTATAATAAATTATATACACACATATCTATCAATTAACAAACATTTACTGAACACCCTTTGCAAAAGAAGCAGAATGGTGCCATGGAGAATGCAAAGAAATAGCAATGATATCTTTAAGATTTTACTACTAAAAATTATAATTTAATTGGGTATATAAACTAGTATATCGGATAAAAATATTTAGAAGTATCAGTTGGTATGTAATCAAATAAATGGTTATTTATTAGACATCTATTGGTTGAATTAGGTCCTAACCTAATGAATATCACAAATAACAGTGCTGATATGTTTAAGGCAAAGTTTGGTCTTTTTCTTCCTTTATATAATCTATAGTAACACACTACACTAACATTCAGTTAGTAGTATATTTGTAATGTACTTCTCTTCTTAAGAGGACCCCCAAATTATATAAGTTGATGCTTCACAAAATCTGGATTTGTGGCTGATGGGGAAAACTAGGAAATAGAACATGTAAGCAAAACCCTCCAAAGTCTCTAAAGTCTCTGAGTTTATAGTTTGGCTGCTGATGGGGTCTCCTAATACTATTTTTGTGCTGGGTCAACTGGAAGTTGTGGGAAATCATACTCTTCTAAGAAAAGTTTTAATTGCTCAAAGCTAGGCCTTGACCGATATACATGCACCTTAATCAGAAACAGTTCTATATAGGAGGTGGGTGATGCCTAGGGCAAGACTAGGAAAACATGTCTAGGCTAGCCCTGACACCCCTCTGTCCACCAGCACACCTTGTGGCCAGCTGGTTGGATGGAATGATGCAGCCAACCAGACGGTTGACCCCAAGAGTTTGAAAAAGGGGAGAAAGAGTACAAGGGGATAGGCAGGACAGCTACTAATTTAGAGAGCCCAAATGAAAATGTGGATCTCTTGTTCAAAAAAATGTTAAGAATTTCATGGCAATAACCACAGTGCATAAAACCAGGAGTGAAAGGGACCAGGAGTCAGTGCCCAAGTCATTGTCAGAACCAGGCCTCCTAAACCCAGACCCTATTGGGCACCACCACTCACACGCTGGGAAGTTAGGCCTGGGGAATGGGGGAAAACTTAGGGCAAGGGTGCTCACATTTATTGGGTATGTTTTACATTCCAGGCACAATCAAAACACATTCACAACTCACTTTATCTTCATGACAACTCTGGGAGAGAAGTATTGACATTTTATAGATGAGGAAAAAACCTCAAAAAGCTTGGGAACCTGCAGCTTTTGATTTCAAGATTGTTCTTTTTTAAGCACCAAAGGAGACCAAAAAAGCTTCATCTTCTCCTGCTACACTCCTTTCAATGAAAGAATTTGTTCTAAAAATTTGGATTTGGTCAAAAGGCCGCACTTAAAGATCTAGAAAGCCACATGGGGCTTTAAGGCTGCAGGTTTTCCACCCCTGCTTGGGCTACTTGCTCAAAGACTCAGAGGTGGTATGTTCCAGGGCACTGCAGTGGAGGAGGAAGGGAAGGGCAAGAGCGAGGGGACCAAGAGTCAGTGCCGAAGCCATTGTCAGAACCAGGAACATTTGTGCTTCGATCATTAAGCTCATTTAACAGAACCAAGATGTCAAAATGGTTTGATTACTATTACTGTGAATTGCAATCGAATCAGTGAACAGAAAATTGAAACCACCGTTGTCCTTCGCCATTTCCTTGAATCATTTAGCTCTATGCTACTGTAGATAGGTTGTCGTTCCAAAAACACCAGATACACTTGAAAGCATCTAGACTTTCAGATTTTTGTATTTAGCTACCCTGGTTGGCACAGGGTTAAATGACTGCTTTATTTGCAATTTATTTATATTGAAGATGAAATGTCAAGTTCACACAGGGTAAAATAAAAGGACTTTCTATAAACATGCAAACAAACCAAGTGTTCCCTGCCAAAAATATCCAAACAAACCGAATCAGGCAAGAACTATCTCCTAAGCTTAATCTGTATGGTTCTTCCACATGACCTCTTCAATAGATGAAAGGAAATCCTGAAATTCTAGAACAAACTCAATCAAATGCTAATTTAATGTTGTTCCTTAGAAAGTTTAAGGGAGATTTGCCACTTATCTGGCTAATTTGAGCACCGTGGACATCCATGATACAAACTGAGGCAAAATAGATCTAGTAAGGGATTGGAATTGGCTGGTATCTTGTCAACAGTCTTCAGAATCATGTGAATACCATCAGAGTTTTGCTCATGCTTATGTTTATTTACATGTATTTATGAAGCATAATGAAGAACCCTTTTATAGAAAAGTAAATTCTCTTGAGTACAACATACACACACATGCTTACACATGAGTTTCTAATGTGTAGGTATTCGTCATCTGTGTGATGTTTTAAAGAGGGTAGGAGCTATTCGTCATCTGTGTGATGTTTTAAAGAGGGTAGGAGCAGGACCTGCTTGCCACTGTTTCCTAGAGATGACAGATGTGTGACTTTTAAGGACATGTGCATCTGGCGTGATTGATTGTCACCAGGCAGACCAGTCCAAGTGAAGCCCAGGAACTGGAGGCAAGCCCGTATTGCACCTGTGCCAGCTCAGTGGCCCTTGAAACTGGTGGAACGAGTTTGGTGCCCACTTTGATCTGTGCACATGAAACTCAGAGCTCCCACTGAGAGGAGAGTTTATAGGACCGTGGTTGTGGTTCTGGTATCTTTTATGAGAAGGGAAGAGACGAAACTGGCATTTTCCTTTCACCCATTCCTCCTGGTATAAAAGGAACCAGCAAGCCTGTGAATTACACTGCTCTATGCTAAGAGGGCGTTACCCTGGCAAACCCTCGTTTCTTCGCTAATTGTTCTCTAGCCTCTGGGAGGATGGTGGTGGGCTGTTCCTTGCTTAGTGCCCCCTGGGAAGGCAGATGGGAAGATGGAAACAGCATCCACAACATGTTTACTGGACATAAACGCCCAGTCCTGTACCAAGATGAGGAGTCTAGGTTTTACCCTAGCCTGTTGAGTAACTGTGCTGTGCTCTGGCCTACTCCATGGATAAGATACAGCTGAAATCGACACGACATGTAAACAAAGCCCAACTTTTATTCTGGGAAATCTCGAATCAATCTATTAAGATACATTCTGCATAAAGGTCAGTTTTCTCACTTATCTACAGGAAGGAAATAACTAGAAGAACATTCCTTATTGAATTTGCAAAAGAGGAGGCTAGAATATTTGTTTATGTGGAATGTCACTATTGATCAGAGTGACACAATTGGGACGTGGCACTAGAAGCTGGTGACTCCTGTTACTTGATAGCATGCACAGAACCCAGAGCCAGGTGGCTGGATTCAAATCTCATCTCCATTCCTTTCTACTCATGCTGGTGTCTCAGTTTCCTCATCTGTAGAATGGGGTCATTGATATCATCCTCTGAAGGGGCTGCTAGTTTCCTTCCCAGCTCTGCTCTCTTTTCTTCTACGAGTACTGTGATTTTGTCCAGTTCAGTGATATTCCCAATTAGAAAAACTCATTCAATTCCCAGACATCAACAGATGTCCATGTGACCCAGTTCTGGAAAATGAACCATTAAAAAACCAGGTGTTATTGATGGGGATGTTCCCACGGAAGCAGATTCAACTGGCACATGCCGCAGCTCTTCATGTCCCCCAGGCCTGGAATGCAATTCAGTACCCTGCTGTGGAGAAGCTACTGAGGAATGAGGTCACACACCAAGGGCAAGGGAGCAGGTGGGATTACAAAGCGTTACTCTTGGAGCAGCTGCACATATAACATATAGCCTATTCCTCCAGTTCTTGTTATATGAGAAAAGAAAAAGAAGAACCCTATTAGGTTAAGCCACAGGAAGCCAAATGCAACCCTAACTGATATTCTACCTAATAAGGCCAGTGTGAAGAATTTATAAAAAGTAAAGTGCTTAGAACAATACACCAAGTATTTAGTAACAGGTAATTACACTGACTTAGCTATAGGAAAGAACTATTAGCAGAATAACCTTTGGGCATCCTCAGTTTTAGAGGCATGATTGCCTGCTACAGAGGGGGAGCTCTCCTCCTCCTGACTGCTGTGAACCAGGTGACTAGCCTGCTAGGTGCTGTCCTCTTGCAGCATTTCCCCTCCTGGGGCCTGTGGAAGACCATGGAGCCCTGCCTCCTCAACATCCCCTATGTCCTGTCATTTATCTGTGCTCCTGTTCGCCCCTGCAGTGGTGCTATACCCAATGTCCTAACAGGATTCCTGGACCCCATATGACTTTGAATCACGTTAAAATTCTTGTCTGTTTTAACTGCATCTCATCATGAATGCTAATGAAACTCTTAAAGGAACCAGATGTGGCACCTGGCATGGGTTCACAGCCCAGGAATTGGCTAGCACTTGAATTTATTGACTAATGTTCCTCCTGATAACTGCCACACCCAACCTAAAAACACGAGAAGCGTTCCTAGGAATGGACAGATCCTCCTAATACCAAAGAAGTATGTGATTATAATTTGTTGACTGAAAGGATCCAGGCAAAAGAGTGTTGTGGCAGTCTTTGCCACATAGATCTCTCCACTTCCTCACAGAATGGCATCTGGCTTGCCCAGAGAAAAGAGATCCAAAAGAAAGAGAAAGCACCCAGGATGGAAACCAGAGTCTTTTGTAATATTATTTTTGAAGTTATAGCCCATCACTGCCTCCATATTTTCATCATAATGAGTGAGTCAACAGACTCAACCTACACTCAAGAGGCAGGACTTGAAGAAGAGGATGAATATTAGGAGGCAAGGATCACTGTGGGAGGGCATCTTGGATGCCTGCTACTTGGCAGCCCTTTCCTTTGGGAACTGCAATGACACATGTATTTGAATTTGTCACAGCTCAGTGATGCTTGGTTCACTTTTTAAAATTTTGCTTTTCTCTCTGTACTTCATTTTGGGTAGTTTCTTTTGTGATGTCTTCAAGTTTATTAATCTTTTCTTCCAAAATGACTAATCCGCTATTAAGCCAATCGACTGTATTTTTCATCTTGGATACTGTACTTTTTATCTCTAAAAGTTCACTTTTGCTCTTTATTATATTTTACATATCTCTACTTAACTTTCTTAGAATTCCTGTGAAATAAAATTATGGTAACTATTTCAATGTCTTTTGTTATTGATTCTAACACCCGTGTCATTTTGGATCAGTTTGGTTGACTTTTGTACTCATATTTTCCTTTTTCTTGGTACTTTTTTTTATTGGATATCAGACATTATGAATACTACCTTGTTAGATCCTGGATATTTTTATATTTATATCAATATTTTTGTGGTTTCTTTTGGGACAGAGTTAGAGTTAAGATAGTTAGAAACAGTTTGATCTTTATGAATGTGCTCTTCAGAGTTGTTAGGTGGGAATGGAACAGTGTTCAGGCTGTTCAGTATTAAGGCAAAACTCATTTGTGTGTTCAACCCATCTATGTGTTCTACACAGTTCCCTAGGAATCTTGAAGATTTTCAATCTATATTATGAGACTAGGTATTATTCCTGGCCCTGTGTGAGCATTAAACACTACCACCTCTTATTTTTGGAAGTGGATCTTTCCCTGGCCTCTTATACATAGTTCCTTATACGTCTGTGCTTATCAGCTGAATACTTTCTCAGAGAGGTAATATTTCTGGAGTTTTCTGTCTGTGGATCTCTCTCTTCTCTAATATTCTGTCCTAACAATTCTATCCACCTTGATCTTCTCAGCTCCATCTCTTCAGCTCAGAGGTTCTTCTGGGTTTCCCTTTTCTGGACGATAGCCTGTAAATTGTCTGAAGGCAGTGAGTTAGGACAATTGTAGGACTCAACTTTTTGTTTCCTGTCTTGCAGAGGTCACTACCCTTTGTTGCTTGATGTTCAGTTTCTTGAACACTATTATTTTTTTCTGCTCCTTATTACTCTATCTTAGCTAGAAACAGAAGTCTGACCTCCAGGCAAAATATTTTGAGTGGAACTCAGCAGCATTGGTGGCATGGCACACCAATTATTTATTCTTTTCTTTATTTAAACAAATAGGGATAAAGGAGAAACCCCTATAGTGGATAGGGATAAAGATGTATATGTAGATGGGTTAGGGAAGAAGGAAGAAAAGACATAGTTATTTTCCCAATTTTAGAGGATGATTTTCACACCCACACCCACATACTATTTATCTAAAAATCATCCTTCATGCTGTCACTGGATTTTCATCAAAGCTATCCCCACGTGACTTTGAGGTCCCAGAGATACTCAAATCTTTTGTTTAGAACCTGTAGCTGAGCAGCTGCGTTAAGGCCAGACCCTGATTATCAACTTTCAGATGATAAACTTTCTTAGTTCATGTCCATGAAGTTAAATGAAGAGTCTGATTCATCTCTAGTAGTTAAACCAAACCATTTGGTACTGTTCACCAGTGGCCATTAATGTGTCAGTGGCTTCTCTGTATAAATCCTATTTTCTAGTTGTGAAAAGAATACTGATGAGTCTGACTGTACCAGAATCCAATTAGCTTTCCGTCTTCTCATCCAATCTCTTAATGTAATGATGTTAATGTGAATTTTAATAGTGATTTATGGTAATAGCATTCTTTTACCTTCTCATATACCTGGGTAACTTCTTTTTGAAGTCAAAGTGCAGCAAAAGCTGCCTTGCTCATAATTCTCCTTTTCCCCCATTTCCTGTTATAATATTTTCCACAAGATTTTTAATCTTCTACTTTTCATCATATTTAACTGCACCCCATTCTCAGACTGACTTAGTGCACTCTTAAAGTCAAACTTCACAAAGCATGTATTTCCTGGAAAGGCTGCTCTTCATCAGCCAGGAAGGGCAGGAAGTGCTCATGTCAGAGCTCTAAGAACCCTTGTCTCCTGTGGCCAGAACAAGAGGGTTCACACCAAGTTATGTAACCCAGAGGGTTCATCAAGTGCTTCAGGCAAGACAGGGGAACAGTATCAGCTTAAAAACAGCTTGGACATTTCTGAAGGGGGAAAGAGCCTTGATAAGTACATCTGATTAAATATTATTTCTGCTCTGGAATTTGTTATGAACCCTGACGTTTGTCTTAGTAATACACTGCTTCTATAATCCACACAGATAAGTACCACATAATTACCAGAAAAATAATTCTGCAGTGTGGGAAATGGCAGTCTTCCAGTTGGAAAGAGCCAATGTGCATTCCCAGGCCTCTGCCAGAGGAAAGAAGCAGATGCAGGGAGACGAAGATGTAATAGTCTCAGGGCAAGAAGAAGCCTTTTGGAGCTTCTGGAATTTGAGGCAGTACTGTAGGCTGTGGTTAAGAGCACAAGTCCTGGGGCCTGACTGCGTGGGTTCAAACCTTGATTCTGCTCTTTCCAGCTGTGTGAACTTGGGCAAATTATTCAGCCCTGTGTGCTTTGATTTTTGTTCCTGAAAACTGGGGGAGGGGGGGATTAGAATTTACTTCATAGGATTGTTGTCCTGTTACAATGCAATTAAAATGAGTTACTACCTGGGAATAATGACGATTGCCTGACATATTCTGGTATTAGCTGCTAGTATTTAACATTATTACTGAGAGGTTTAATCAGGGGCTAGCTCCATACTGTCCAACATGGTAGCCACAAAACACATGCAATTATAAAGCACTTCAAGTATGGCTAATGTGACCCATTAATTGAATTTCAAGTTTTACTTAACTCTACTTAATTTTAATTTGAAATAATACTTGATTTTTTCCCCAATAAATTTAAGCATGTTTGAAATACTTTGGGAATATTATTTTTTTCAATTATAAATTTTGTGAAATCTATAAATAGATACAGTATGTCTGATAAAAATTTAGCATTGAGATTTTGACAATAAAGTATGAGGAAAAAAGAGGCTGGAAAATATTTCATTAGGTTTTATAATGTTGATTACATAGTGAAATGATAATATTTTTAATATATTGGGTTAAATAAAATACTATAACATTAATTTCTCCTGTTGCTTTTTACTTTTTAAATACAGATACTGGAAAATTTAAAATTTGATATGTGGCTCACATCTTATTGGACAATACTAGCCTAGATTATGTGGACCTTATTTGTTATGCTAACATGATTAGGCTTTCTCCTAAGAGCAATAGGAATAAAGGGGGAGGATATAGGACCTAATTTACATATTACTTATTTACATATCAGAAAATTTATGTTGGCAGCTATGTGGGAAACGGATGCAAAGGGGAAAAGAGCAGAGCTAGGGAGAGAAAATTAGTTGCAGAAAGGTAGATAAGAGAAAATCACGGTCTGAATGTGAACCACAATGTGCATGTAGGAAATAGATGCATTACAACTGTAGACTTCCTCAGTGAGGCAGGGAAAGGGGACTCCAGGGCATGTAGCCCAGGCAATTGAGTATATTTCTGAAAAGGAGCCTAGAGGGTAGGGAACGTGAATATAATTTAAATGTTAAACTAAGTCCCTTTAACAAAATTCCTGGTTCCTTCAGCTTGGTTAATCAGATTACAGAGGCTCCCACAGCAAAATATTGCTTTGGGGAACCATTGACTGGTCTATTCTTTCCCAGATCTACTCCTCAATCGGGAGCACTAACTGAAGTCTAGAATCTCTCTCTCTCTCCCCTTTTAAATCAACAACAAACCAGACATGCCCCAATGCTGTTACTACTATCTGGCAAATGTAGTTAATAAATAGTCCTCCTTACTTTGTACTCAAAGGGCTTTCAGAATTCAAAGGGAATGTTTTTAAAATGAGAATGACAGAGAAATTTCCCCTTAAGATGAAATGCAATTTTTAGAAAGAACACAGGCTTGAAATCCAGATACTCCTGCTCCTGGATCCTAGTTCTGTCACTTTCTAATTTTAAGTCCTGACACACAAAAGACTTATGATCAATATTTGTTGAGCAGAGAAAATTTACTTACCTCCTCTCAGCCTTCATTTCTTGATCTGTATAAATGTAGCAGTTATTTCCATTGTGAAAAGTTGTTATGTGGATGAGATAATCTTGTACATAAAGTGCCTGGCATTTAATTGATACTCATTAGATGATAGCATTGATAATGATATTTTAGAATAAAATAAAAACTGAAGGTGAAACTTTTTGTGTATTAGAACATTTTGTGTTGCTATAAAGGAATACCTGGGGCTGGGCAATTTTTAGAGAAAAAAAGGTTTATTGACTTATGATTCTAGTGGTTGGAAAGTTTAAGGTAAGACATTTGTTTCTGGTGAAGGCCTCATGCTGCTGTCACTAACGGCAGAAAGCAGAATGGATGCTGGCATGTGCAGAGATCACATGCTGAGTGAGGAAGCAAAAGTGGGGAGATGCCAGGCTCTTATTAACAACCAGACTTACTAGTTCTGTGGGAGCTAATAGAGTGAAAACTCACTCATACCCAAGGGAGGAGATCAATCTAGTCATGAAGGATCCGTCCCAATGACCCAAACAGCACTCAGTAGGCCACATTTCTAACAGTGCGTGTCAAATTTCAAGATGAGGTTTGGAAGGTATAGACACTCAAACTATCATTGCAGGTGCATTTCCAGTGCTCCACAGAGTCCATTTTGCCTTTACATTACCATGTTGTATATTTCTAGGGAAATGGGGACTTAGCTGGTATACACCTCCTAAATCTTGAGATGACCCTAAACCCCAAACTTCTGTTGTAAGCATCAGTCATTAGCCTTCCTTTCACCAAGTTTCTAAGGAGGGCTGTGTTCCTGTGAACAATATCATTTTTGTTATTTGTCTTATTTTCCCAGTACTCTTCCATCTCCTTCATGCCCCCTGGGACAGAAATCTTGGAAACTCAAAATGTTAAAAAGAGAGGGCAGGAGGGATATGAGCCAGAACAAAGATCTTGGATTACCCACAGGCTGATTAACTAACTTGGCCGTTCTTGAAATGGCAACTGAAGCTTTTGTGTATTAGCTGAAAAAAGATCACCCTTTGACCTGCCCTCCTTTTGCTCTGAGTATATAGTGACACTTTCCAAGTTTGGTTTTTATCACACTTTAAACAAATATTTTATGCATAAAATATGGAAAAGCAGGGTAATTGCCCTTCTCTCTCTTTTGAGAATAATCCAACTTTTCTCAAACATTTTGCAAGAAACTAACACGCTCTCATTCACTGGGCTGAAAAGAGAACACCAAAGAGCCATTAAAGAGTATGAGGCAGTCTGTGTGGTGGTTCTGATGGAATGGTCAAGAAACAAAAAGCTTTCCCGGTTGAGGACACTTGGTAATAATGTTCCCAGAGAAACAAGGCCCTGAACCTTTCATCCATCAAACCACTGCTTGCAAAGTGGCTCCATCATATCCTTCCAAGTCTGACCCTATTGGAAGATCTGACCCTTCTTCCAAGGGCCTTATCATTTACAAAGAGGGACAAAATACATCCTTAATACAAGTTGAAATCAACTAAGTACTTAACTGCATGATATTGACTGTAAGCGAAGAGTTTCCAGGAAGGGGAAATCAATGTGGGCTGATGATACTAAAAAGGTCTACATGAAGAAGACAGAGGTTGAGCTAGGCTACGAAGATGAGTTGGGTTTCCATAAAGGAAGGAATGAAGGAAGGGCAGTGGGGAGTGATAAGGTGTCACCATAAGTGTGTGTGTGTGTGAGAAGGAGGATTCAAAGGCAAGCAGGTGCTGGTGAGTAAGGTATATACTATTCACTCAAAATCTGCAAGTTTACCCTGTTTTTATGCCATCCCCTGCTCCATTTCCCTCCTCTCTCAAGCCCCACCTAAAAATTTTCTTTTACTAACTTTAAATTCTCTCTTATACTGTAACTTTTGTCCACCTTCCCAACACCCTTCCTAATATATAGACTTAAAACTATTTCTAACTATTTCTAACGTTTCATGTGTAGAAGCTTCCTAAAAGGAGCAGATTCTTGTGAGTTCCCAGTATAAGACTGAGCATGTGCTCAATAAACACTATGCAGTGGCTGAAATTAAATTTATTTCCCTCAATTGCAAATCTCTGAGAGGACCAAAGAGTTTCCTAACCGCCATCCTGGCATTTTAAAGAGATAATGTGGAGGACCAAAATGCTGGTAACAACTACATTTAAATCTTTACATTAAATCTTTTTAAATTGGGGGAAAGTGAGGTTGTGAAATTGTAAGGTACATTAAATAACTAACATCGAAAAGAATCACTTTGTCTTTCTTACTCCTTCCTTCTTCTCTCTCTCTTTCTTTTCAGAATTTTCTACAGATGAGTTCATTCATTAAGATAAAGTCAAATTTTGATCACAACACCATCATAAAATCCAGGCCTTTGAAAACAATGATCCGAATCGAAGCTTATGTGCTCCTCCCCTTCCCTAAATTCCTCCCTGTAATTTGTTCAGCTTGATTCCACCCTGAGTGTCCAGGCGGCTGGTACCCACAGCCCCTTTGGGGCCATGAAGGAAAGGCATCCTTCCTCCTCCTCTGCCCCTGAGGCTCTGAGGTGGCTGGCCAGCTGCCTGGCTATGCCAGAAAGTGGCATGACCACCAGCACGGCTGTGGTCAGCACAGGAAGAAAATCTCGGGTGTTCACAGCTAAACTATGGTTTGAGAAATGCTGGTGACTGAGGGTTGGCTGGGTAAAGGAACCAGAATAGCAGCAGGAATGCACTCTCTGACTCTGCTTCTCCTCAAAACAGGCCCTAAAGGAACCAGTGAAAGGATCACGATGTTCATGGCTGGGCTTGGCCGTCGTCTTTCCAGAGTAAAGGCCAGTTTCCTTTGGGGTTTTCCTGAGGGTGACCCGGGAATTCTCACTGCCCCTCCTCCTTCTAAGCACATTCTTTTAGCCCTAAGAAAGACCCTTGGAGCTCAGAATTTTTCAATCAAAATTCCTGATGCATCTTCCATTGGGGACCACGTGACAGCACCATCCCTGCTACTTCAGCTCATGAGAACACATGTCTTGAGACAGCAGGGTTAGTATCAGTGAGGAATCTCCCTTGGTTATTTGGATTTTTTTCTTTCCAGTGTTCCCTTTCACAATGGAACTGAAGTATAACGTGCTTCTGTCACTGGTACACAGATAAATAATATTTTCTTTTCTAACTCCCTGACTTACTAAGGCCCCAGTGATCTAGGAAGCAGAGACAGGAGAAGTCCCTCCATCTGCTTCGGGTTTTAAGACAAACGGGTCTGGACCTGGGCAAATGCATCTGCAGCAAAAGATTAAACACTGGAATCAGGGCCCTGTGCTCTGTACTGCTTAGTTACTTTTATTCACTTAAGAGAATCAGAAAAAGCACAGGAGGCCCTCAGGACATGAAAATTAAATGTGGAAGCAGAAATTGGCATCTGCAGAGAAGCAAAGCAGGCTGGCCCATAGGCAAGGCATTTTAAAGGCACGGAGGCTGTTCTAACCAAACTGGAGGAAATCTGGGGAGGGCCATTTAAAAGGAGCAAGTTTTCTTTCCTCAGGGATTGGCTTGAATACTGTCCTTCAGCTAACTAAAGGTGAGGGGCTGTTTGCTTAAGAGGCATTCAATGTCAATGACTGATTTTTCCTCCATAAAGACTGACAGTTTAAAGAAAATCCTTTGGTGGGCTGAATGCAATCTTGTTTGTACCAGTGCAATAGAAATCTTGGTTATAAATATGCAAAGCATAATGAAAAGATTAAGGTTTGGTGGCTAGAGTGTAAATTGGTCTGGGTTGTTTACTCCCTGAAGAATGCCTTCCCCCATCGTCCTCTCCCAGGGCAATGCCACACACAGAGGGGACTCTACAAAGACAAAGACCTGCCATTCTCTTGCTTCCCAGAGCTAGCCCAGTGTGGAGGGCTGGCTCTGTGAAAGTGAGGATCCGCACCTGGGCAGGAAGGCCAAGGTGGGGAGAGGGCAGAGAAAGAAATAGTCTCCCTCACCTAGGAAGGACTGGCCTGGTGGGAACAGAGTGGGTTGCTGTTGGACTAACCATGAATTTGGGTCTGTTTCAGTGATCTCTGAGAGATAAGAGCAGGTCATACTGAGTTCTTTCGGTGCTCGCTCTGGCCTGGAAGTGCATTCCAAGAAGAGGGTGATTAAATATGCCATTGAGTCCCAGGGTTGGAATTTTGGCTCTGCCCCTGGGTCCTTGGGCAAGTGGCTCGGCTTGCCCCCTTTCTCTGCCCTGCCAAGATTGTTATGAGGGCAAAACGAGCCAATAAATGTAGCACATCATGCATGGGACACAGGAGGTGCTGGCTCAGTGGGGGCTGTGATTAGAACATCTGACCCTGGGGTGGCAGAGTGGGGTAAGATTGGCCTCCCAGGAGCCGGAGCTTACTCAGAGCCCCTTTCGTGGCTTTGCGCTGCTGAAGCCTCTGGTCTTCAGTCTCCCATTAGCTGAGCCTGCTATTACCTGCTGCTGTTCTTATGCCAAGCCTTACAGCCACCCGCTTCTCTTCATGGGCAGCTGAGAATTTTTAATCCTTCTTTCCCTATATTTCCTGTCTGGTAGCTTTCCTGAAGGCAACGGCACAGGCTCTAAAGCACTGGAATAAGTGGGAAGCCTTTTCTCCTTCATTCAATTCAAAGTCATGGTTTAGATTTTTGAAAGCCAGATCTCAGGGATCTTAGGCCACACTGTGAGGCAATTTGCTCATGGACACATAACTTGCTTCTGTAAGAACTAGGCCTAGAATTCAGTCTCCTAACTGAAAGACATAGAAAGGAAAATTGATTCTATCAGGGCATAGTGTAGGACTCGGGAGCAAGCAACAGCTGGGGGTAGTTAGCCCCACCAAGCCAGGAGGGGCCAGACCTGGCTATAGAGCCAGGCAGGAGGGGCTGCCCGGCAGGGGCTGTGGTCCCCAAGGGAGGGATGCAGCCAGCCTGTGGCCACCTTGCAAGAGAGAAGCCTCACTCTCCCACTTCCCTCAGATCTCCTGCCTGTGGGGCTCCCGCCACTTTACGCTTCCCAGCATGTTCTGCTTCTCTTTGGAACCAAGTCAGTCGAAGCTTGAAAGTTTTAGTTTTCCGGTCTATTGGGTTGACAAGAAAGAGCATGCACTTTTCTCTGGCCTCGCTTTTTTTGCTGTGTTGATTGAAGGTTAAAATCCCTGTATAGAAGCTTTTCTTAGATCGGCCGAGTGCCCTGGAAACAGCCTGTGGGACAGAGGTGCATGCAGAAGGCTTATTGGGAGAGTGTCCTGGAAGAGACATCTGTAGGGACCCGAGGAAGACAGGGTTGGGCAAAGGCAGAGGCTGATCTGCAAAGCAGCTGCAGCAGAAGCCTCAGCCCTTGCCGTGGGACACTCCGGGGCTGGGCACAAATCACGAAGACTTTTGTGAGATGTCCTTATTGCGGTAACTGTGCCCACCTTTGCCTCCTCACATCAGCGTTGGCCACTGGCTGTGTCTGGGAGAGTACAACCCAGGGTGACGTAGTTCTCTGCAGTTAAAGACAATCCCCACCGGGAGAGAGTTGCAGCAGCTGGGCCACGAGCACCTTTATTCCGAAGAGGGGATTTCTGCAGAGTCGCACACCATCTGCTCACCACACATGGATCCTCTCAGAGCTCTGGTTAGTTTTGGTTTTTTGTGCAAACAAGGAGCATTGGTGGGTTGAGCTCTAGCCTTGCTGCAGCTGCCTCATGTTAATAATTGACACTCTCCCTATTGTGCATATTGCAAGGGTACATGTCAAATTGATTAAGAGTAGAGTATAAATGTCTTAACACAACAATTAAGTGAGGTGAAGGCTATGTTAACCAGTTTGATGTAAGCATTTCAAATTGTGTATAAAGTCAGCACATTGTACCCCATAAATGCACTAATGTACACAGTGAAGTACACAATACACATGATCTAATTTAAAAAATAATAATAATTGACACTCTTTGTCCTCCACCACTTGTTCTGGATTTCTCTCACCTTCAGCCAGCACTACTGCTGGTCTCAGTGGCCAGCCTGGTGGGGTGCCTACACTCTCATCCCCGAGGGATCTAAGGCCCTGGACACCAAGTCCTTTTCAGGCTGTGGCAGCTGTCCTTGTCCTTATACCACTAAATGTGGGCATGGGAGTGGCCAAGGCCCTGCAAGCAGGAAAGGAAAACACATACCTGCAATGTGCGTCAATCCTTGTAGGAATTGTTGCCTTTCTAGGGTCGAAAACATTCAAAGGGACTGGCTTGCTGCCAAAAGACTGGTTTGATTTCCTTAAGTGGGATGTCACACTAGGGACCTGTGACTCTCTGTTGCTGGCAGGTGAGATGCTAGCAGCTTCTGTAGCTAAATCAGCCATAGTGACTGTGCTGTTGGGACTATGCAGGAGCTTTCTCCACCATCATGGCTGCTCTGGTGGTGAATTTGTCAGAGCCTAGCTGACGTCTACCGGCTGAGTCACCTGGTATTCAGTGCCTCTTCTGCAGCATATGCTATCTGATGGGCATTAATAAAAATTTTCATGGTTTGTGCTCACCCCGTAGGCCCATCCATGTGCCTTTTCAACAGACTTTTTTTTTTCTTCTGCAGTTTTTTTGCCGGGGCTGGGCTTGAACCCGCCACCTCCGGCATATGGGTCTGGCACCCTACTCCTTCAAGTCACGGCACCACCCATCACAGACTTTTTTGTTCCCAAATTTTCTATTATTTTCTCCCGAGGCCCTGACAAACCAACCAGGACATCTGTAACATGCTCTGCTTCCGAGGACCATTCCAGGGACCAACTCTTTTAAGTTGGATATCCTGGCAACCAGATGCTGAGGCAGAGTTTTAAAAAATTATTTATTTTTTATTGCATTAGGGATAGATGAAAGACAACTTATTTTGCAAGACACTAATGACTAATGAGATACATCTTTAAGGAACCGAAGGGAATGGGGCTGGGAGAAGGAAAAAATGAATTCAGATAAAGGTTTTTATCCTCACATCAGTCGGTCATGGCCACAGCCTGCCTCAGGTCTGGGCTCATGATCTGGAATGAGGCATACCTTGAGCTGGAGGAAATTTCTAGTGAGGAACACAGATATTTCTAGCAGGTGAGAGATGGTTATATCAGCCCCAAAGAAATAATCTAGTTAATGCATTACAGTATCCACTACAGTGTTACACCATCAATTTATTCTAATTCAAGTTCAAGTTTTATCTACTGTTGTGTAAGAAATTGTCCAGAACTTAGTGCCTTAAAATAATAATAAATACTTATTATCTTGTAGTTTCTATGGACCAGGAATTTAGAAGCAGCTTAAGTGGTTGATTCTGGCTTGGGATCACTCACAAGGTTGTAGACAAGATGTTGGCCATGCCTGAAGTCATATGAAGGGTTGACTGGGCTTGTGAATCCTTCCCCAAGATGGCACACTCATATCACTAGTAAGTTGGTTGTGGCTATTGGCAAGAAGCCTCAATTCCTGGCCATGTGAACCTTTTCATACAGCTACTATGAGAGTCCTCATAACAGACCAGCTGGTTGGCCCTAAGCTAGTGATCTAAGAGAGAGTAAGGCAAGAGCCACAATGTCTTTTATGACTCAACCTTGAGAATTATAACTTTTTATTGCTACAATGTCCCATTGGTTATGCATGTCAGCCCTACTCGCTGTGGGAAGAGACTCCACAAGGGCATGTGTACCAGAGGGCAAAGACCACCTGAGTCATCTTG
This sequence comes from Perodicticus potto, assembly GCA_963574655.1. Classification (NCBI taxonomy): domain Eukaryota; kingdom Metazoa; phylum Chordata; class Mammalia; order Primates; family Lorisidae; genus Perodicticus; species Perodicticus potto. The sequence goes on along the minus strand of CAUYRH010059590.1, from coordinate 10,817 downwards.
GAGATTTGCTGTTACAAAGAATTTTCACAGATCTAGAAGTCTTGAACCAAAGGTCCTTCTACCAAATGCTCATGTCATTTTAATAATGAACTGAATGTCTGAGAAGGGCTGACAGGTTATAAATATCCAGAAGTTGAAGGTAGTTAGAATTCAACTACTTGAGGTCCATTATGTTTCTTTCTGCTACATTATTTAATAAAGTACATATAACCATGTTTCCATAAAGCCATCCATCATTGCAATAATCTATTGCAGAACATTTTGCCACAATTTTAAAGCAATTTTTTCTTACTCTAGAAACTGTTTGGAAAGTCATGTCATTGTGAACAAAGAGCTTGTGCCAAGAAATTGTATTTCTCTTGACTGGGATCGTCTCACATTTTGGGAGGATTCCATAGAGAAGCTTACATGTTACCACCTTAGAGATCTTTATTGTTATTTTACCCGTTTACTCAGGGCAAGTGAACTAAGTTTGTGATTGGTAATTATACCCATAAAAAATTATTAAGCTCTGCAAGCCAACACTCTGAAGGTAGATGGCTAAATGAGGCTTGAAGAGCCCTGGAAAGAGGAAAAAGAATGGCTCCTGCTCTTAAAGACCTTGGTATCCTGCAAAAGAAAAAGCACAAGCCCATTATGGGCTCATATGAATGACAAATGTAGCACCCTGATGGGAAACTTTCATGGTAATAAAATTTTAAGAGAGCTCTCTCATTTAGCAAGTGCTTTTCTAACTTGGGAACAAACCCCATTTGAAAACAGGAGAGCAAATCCCTTTGCTAGTTGCATGGCAGGGATGGCCCACAGGACAGGACAGGAGGGGAAACCCACCGTAGGCCTGGAGGAGTCAACACCAGCTGTAGATAGAATATTGCCTCCATGACGCCCTCTCTACCCACCAGATCACACCACATCCCCTTGACTGAGGGATGCCCTTTTGCCCAAGCCTGTAATTCATTTCCATGACTACCAGGAAGGTCAGAACAAACACATTGCTACCAAGGGGAGCCACATTTTTTTTGAAGATAGAAAATCGATACCCTTTATTTTGTGGAGGTATATGCAATTGCGACATTGTACTCAGGTTTGATAGGAAAAGTCTGCGTGGCCTGAACTGAGTTTACATGCTGGGCTTGGAATCAAAAGGAATAGGAGCTTTCATTTATTCACTCATTTGTTCAACATACAGATTTATTGGTCATGGAGGTACTTTATTGGACAAAGAGAATACAGAGCTTAACAGAATAAATAGAATGCCTTTTTCATAAGAAAATTAAGCTGATACGTAAACAAAGAAATAAGGAACACATTGATAAAAGCTGTGATAGAAATATGATAAATACTGAGCTTCGTTAGAAAAATCTTAGAATTTGATAGATGGGGAAGAAAAGTCTTCCAAGCAAGGACAACAGCATTTTCTAGGACATGGAAACCAGAAAGAACATGTTTTGTTTAGTTAATAGCTAACTAAGCCTGAGTTAGAGAGTATGTGGGGAAGGAGTTTGAGATTGAGCTTGGCGTAAACCTGGTCAGGATAGGTTTAGTAAGGCCCACTGAGGAGCTGGGGTTTATTCTGAAGGCACCTAGAGCTTCTGAAGGACCTTAAGGAGAGTTAAATGATTCTATTTGCCTTAAAAAAAAAAAAACACTCTGGGAATAGCAAAGAAGAAGAACAAGATTGGATGGGAAGGCTCGGCGCCTGTGGCTCACTGGGCTAAGGCGCCAGCCACGTACACCTGAGCTGGTGGGTTCAAATCCAGCCTGGGCCCGCCAAACCACAATGACGGCTGCAACCAAAAAATGGCCGGGCGTTGTGGCAGGCGCCTGTAGTCCCAGCTACTTGGGAGGTGGAGGAAAGAGACTCGCTTGAACCCAGGAATTGGAGGTTGCTGTGAGCTGTGATGCCACTGCACTCTATCCAGGGTGACAGCTTGAGGCTCTGTCTCAAAAAAAATTGGATGGGAATGGATCCCCCAAAACTCTCACATTTATGGGGAGATAGAGCCAAGACGAAGACAGGAGCGGCCACAGAAGTAAGAGCAGACACAGGAGACAGTGGTTTTGTGAATTTGAACTTGAGAAGCAGGGAGAGAGGGTGGTCAAGGCCAGAAAGAGGTCAGGAAAGGGAAGTATTGAAGGGGATTGATGAGCAGCTAGGGAAGAATTAGAGCCTCTGGCAGAGAACTTTCTGTGAAGGGGGGAGCAGACTGCAGGCAAGGAGGAAATGAAGGGAGGAAGAGGAGACAGCAAGTGCCACCTTTTCTAAAGTTCTGGCTCTGAAGGAACAAGGTCCTTCACTGGAAGCAAGTGTGCCATGGAAAGGTTTTATTTGGTAGGAAAGATTTGATGACATTCCTATGTGAATGGAAGATACAGGACAGAGTGTGGGTGGTTGAAGGAGCAAATTTCTAAAGACGTGGAAGGAATGGGATCCAGAGTGCAGGTTGGAGGCCTTTGCCAGAGACAGAAGGGCACCTGTCACTGTGCAGTGAGGACCAAGGGAAAGATGGCACAGACGCTCATGAGGGTGCGGGCTGGGTGGTAGCCCTCGGAAGCTTCTCACATCCCGTTGTCTGAGAGGTGGGGGCAGAGCCCTCCCCTAGGCACACAGAGAAGGTCTTGTGAGCTCCAAGTCATGGAACGGGAAGGAAAGCTTGGAGTGGGCACCGTGGAGAATGAGAGAAAGAGGCCGCTGGGGAAACGAGGAAGATTCTCGTGCTGAGATGTGTCTCCCTCCTCAGATACGGGAAGGAAAGAGGAAGTCCGAGTCCCCGAGATTCTGTGATGGTAGGCAATGCCGGTAACCTCCCAGGTGTTCTTCTTCCTTACAAGAATTGTCTGTGAGGTTGCTGAAGTTATAACTCTCATTTCTGTTTCTTCTCTACTCCCTTAAACAACCCCAAACAGTAGTAAGTATACATCAGCGAACAGGCAGTGTGTCAGAACTGGAGAGAGATGGCACTTCCTCTGTACATGCCTGAAAAAACAAAGTGACTCAGCTTCTGGTGTATTAATTAGAGTCCAGTTTACTTCCATGAAAATAGAGTCTATTGTGCCATCTTTATATATTTAAACCTTTAGTGACAACAGCTCTTGGAATCCAGCCAGAACAAAGTGCTGGCGGGACCTTCAATGTTCAGGGACACTTGTTTTCTGAACACAGGAGATAGTCCATTCAATGCAGTATTTATGGAGCTCCAGCCATGCACCAATAGCTACTTTGTAAAATTTTGTCTAAATGCTCCAATTCAGTTTGGGGCCCAAATAACAACTCTGTCATTTTGTGTCTTATTTGTGAAAAAATTGATAATCACAGTCATGGTATCATTCTTAAAGATTTAATTTTGACATTCTTCCTTTCAAACTTCGTTCACCATGAAAACATTTCAAGTAACAACAAAAACTCCCAAACCCTCCTTCAGCTGACACTGCTCACTCTGCCTGACGCCGCCAAGAAAGAAATCAGAAGGAGAGGCTTGAGGAGGAAACCAGTACGTGAGAATGGAGAAGAAAATAATAAACTCAAATCCATAAACCAATTATTTCTCAAAAACATAGCCTACATCTCTTTGTCTTGCTTTTTTTTCTGAGAACACAGAATCCTTGGGCTTGATGCAAGAGCCATTCCCACTGAGAGCCTGGGGAACTCTCCCAGTCATTACTGCTGCATTTGGAGGCCCAACTCCCCAGCACGGAGGGAAGTGAAGTATGCACAATCGCGTGGTTTGTGCAACCAGCACTTACTCATGTTATATATAGTGAGGGGAGAATGTTGATGTGTCAGGGCAGCCAAGGTGCTGCCTTCAAACCAAGACAGGATCAGAGAACGTGCTCCTCTGCTCTTCTCCTTCTGGTCACCTGGATTCTCTTGTCTGGGGCCCGCATCCTACAGACTGATTACAATGTGTTAGTAGTTACCTACATGTCCTTTTTCTGTTCCCTTGTTGGGTTTACTGCCTATCCCCCTGGGAAATTGTAAGTGCCAAGAAGATGGGATTAGGTTTCTTTTGTTCACTCCTCTTTCCTCAGTACTTTTTTTTGAGACAAAGTCTCTCTCTGTCACCCAGGGTAGAGTTCAGTGACATCATCTTAGCTCACAGTAACCTCAAACTCCTGGGCCCAAGCAATCCTCCTGCCTCAGCCTCCCAAAGTGCTGGGAGTACAGGTATGAGCCACTGTGCCCAGCTTCCCCGATATTTAGAATGGTGCCTGGCACAGGTAGGTGCCCAATACGTATTTGCTGAATTAATTAGATGAGAATTCAATTTAGAGATCTCATGTTGATTTTCTTTCCACAATTGCGCGTTTCCAGAATATGAGCATAGGTAGGAGCCTGGATTCCTGAGCAACTGAAAACTATGAAGTTCTAAGTTCAGATGATAGAAGGGCACTTTCTTTCCCTGCAGACTCATGGCTGAAAGTATGACCTTTGCTATTATTCCTGTTTGTTCCAAAAGAGGCTGGAGAGACTGAGAGGTGTTGTCCTTGTCACTCTCATGGGATGGATAGCAGTTTTTCAGATAAAGAGAGTAGTGTCACAGAATCTCGTATTTGCAAGCTAAGAGATCATCTAGGGCAGTTTTCTCAATAACAGAGACTTTTGAGTTACTTGTAAAAGGAGTATAGCCTATAGAATCTATATAAATTTCTAACATCAAGCCTTGCTAGCTTTTATTAGAATAATTATATGCTTTTTCAAATGGAATACTTAGATATTGAAAGGGAATGCTATTAATAATTACATAGAACAAAAAGCACAAAATGGGACTATCTTAGAAAAACTAGGGTGAATAGATTGTTATTCAATAAGTAATTGATTTATAGGATTTTCAAAGACATTAGATCCGTGCAGAGAAAAATAATTTAAAAGGGCAAGAAGAATCCTTTAAGGAATTTTTCTTCTTCTCCTATCAGGTATAGTCTTTCATAAAATATCCCAAGTTGGAACGATCAATCTTCAGCCACTGCTGGGAACTTATTTCGACCTTAATAAGCTCATGGATGTTGACATTTAAACTTTCTTTCCATATCCATTGCTTGCATGTTGCATGTGAAAACATGAACACCAGCCACCATCAATCCTGAACAACACTTCTTTTTCCCTGAGCTAAACAATTCCCAAGCTTTTATACTAGCCTCCTTCTTATCTTATTGTCCAATCTTTTAATTAGGCTTATTAGTCTCCTTTGTGTCTTTCCCAAGGTTCTCTCTGGGTGCTACTAACATTTGGTACCCAGAGTCATACCTAATATTGTAGGGGCACTATCTCTAGTGCACCATAGCTGAAAACTGTCTTGCAAGAGAATGATATTCACACCATTAATACAGGTCAACACCCACTGGAGGGTGGCCTGTCCCCAGAGGCGAAGGCCTCCTGGAACAGGGACCCCAGCGGAGCCCAAACTGTACTGAGAGTGCCCGGGGCAAATTCTCATGGCTCCAGCTTGTGTCATCACCCCTCAAGAGCCCCAGGTTTGCCTTATAGCGGAGCGCCAGGAGAGAAAATTTCTTTTGGACACTGGAGCAACCTTGTCTGTACTTCTCTCCAATCCTGGTCTTTTATCTCCCAAATCCATAACTACACAGGGAGTGTTTGGACAGCCGGTTACCAAATTTTTTTCCCAGCCTCTAAGCTGCAATTGGGATGACTTCCTGTTCTCTCATGCCTCCCTAATCATTCCTGAAAGTCCTGCTCCCCATTTGGGGAGGGACATACTAACTAAAACAGGAACTTTTCCCTCCTGGAGATCCAGTCATGATCAAAACTCTTCCCTCTAATTCACAGTCCCTAACCCCAACTTTGGAAGTCCCCTTTCCTGTTATCTTGTTTTCTTCTACAGCTGTTAAAGTTATAGGAGTCGATTCCTGCATACATCATTCACGAGTAAAATCCTGGAAACCTCCATCTTCTATGGAGGCAGACAATGAAGACAGCCAACCACAGACCACCTACACTTGTGAGCCAAAAGAAAGTTTGAAGTTATCATCTAGGAAACAGCAAGAAAAATCCTAATATGGTTTTCTTTTAGCATCACTGAATAAGTGCTTCTGACCTGACACTGTTCTACCTTTGCCTATTACTGATTATACTAATCAGATTTATGTCTTCCAGAAATATCATCAAGCCACACGCAATAAAGATGGCTCCAGTCCATGAACCCCTGTATCACTCTCCCTCCAGAGAAACCCTAACTGCCCCCTTCTATCATTGCCTGATTCAGCAGGAAGCAGTTGGATCGAGTCTTCGCCCATTTTCCCTAACTGCAGTTAGGGTTTGTACTCGGAGAGGGAGAATTGATGCAGGACATTTGGCACCCTAGCCAGCTCAGCGGAGCTGGCGGACCTGCTGCCTCCTCCTTGGTGGTGTTGATGCTGTGGCAGCCAGTTGAAGAACCAGTGGGCTGGATGACAGGCAAGGAGGGGAACCTCCAACCCCCACTGGAGGCTCCAACAGCCAAAAAGGCAGGAGAACTGCCGAAGAAACACCTGTGCCTTGGTGTCTCCTTCACTTTACACTTAGGACTAAATGTAGAACCCCCATTTCCTATGCCTAGGCAACTTCATATGAATTTCCTAGGCCTCAATTCCATGAACAGACTGTGTCCATTCATTGATACATTCATTCACTTTGCCCCAGAAGGGACTGTGTTCATTCATTGATACATCCATTCATCTTGCCCCCGGCAGAAGGGACTGTGTTCATTCCTTTCCTGGCCATGGAACCCATACACCTAAAGGGGGAGATGGGGAAAGACCGGGAGAGAAACAGAGAGAGCTTTTCTCTCCCCACTTGAGTTCTCTCTCTCTACCAGGAGCTTTAGTGTTTTCTGTATTCTTTTCTGTAAATAAATTCTGTCTTACCACTGGAAAAAAAAAAAAAAAAAAAGAAAATGCCATGAAGGCTATCTTAAACAGTTAGATGAAAACATTTCAGATTGTGTATGAAACCAGCACGTTGTACCCCTTGATTGCACTAATGTATGCAGCTGTGATTTAATAAAAAAAAAAAAAAAAACAAGACCTTGTCTCTAAAAATAGCTGCGTATTGTGGCGGACGCCTGTAGTCCCAGCTACTCAGGAGGCTAAGGCTAGAGAATTGCTTGAGTCCAGGAGTGTGAGGTCTCTGTGAGATGTGATGCCAGGGCACTCTACCAAGGGCAAGAAAGTAAGACTGTCTCAAAAAAAAATTTGCCAAAAAGAACTGAAAAAAAATTTTAAAAATAAAATAAAAATCTCCCATAACAAAAAAAAAAAATCTTAATTTACTTGATATCATTTGTGTTTGAGGACTACTGATCAGAATGCTGTAAGTCTGTGCCAGGGACTGAATATTCAGAATCCATGAGCTCAACGTATTCTCAAGCAGGGGAGAGGATGTGCGGCATCCTAAGCTTTCTCTAGGACAGAATCAGAGGAGAGGCAGATGTACATGAGATTTTCAGAAGCCCATATTCTGTCCGATATCCCACCAAATTTGCCTGATTTACATAGGGTGGTTAATACTTTGGTTTGGTTTGATATAAATGCCTTTTGAAGTTGCCTGCTTGTTCCCTTCTTGAAATTGTCATAGCAGTGTTTCAAGAGTTTCTCTTCTTTTGTCTGTAGATATTCATAATTTCCTTTTCATCAGGGAGCTCTCTGTTTCTTAAGGCAGACAAGTCTACAACACAGAGAGAAAACAACAATTGTACTACATTGTCACTTGTTGAAGGTCCTGAAAATGTTTGTAATGTGTAAATTCTGTGACATTTGAAATTCTCTTTTTCAAGGCATCAGCCATGCATTGCAAGAGATGGTCTCCGTGGATGCTGCCCCAAATAGGCTCTCAGAGAATTTTATGGACAAGACCATGTACCCACTAGGTTGCAGGCACAGCACCAAGGGTCCTCAAGTTTTTTTTTTTTTTTGCGGTTTTTGGCCAGGGCCAGGTTTGAACCTTCCACCTCTGGTATATGGGGCCAGTGCCCTACTCACTGAGCCACAGGTGCCTTCCCGGTCCTCAATTTTTTTTTTTTTTTTTTTTTTTGAGACAGAGCCTTAAGCTGTCACCCTGGAGAGAGTGCGGTGGCATCACAGCTCACAGCAACCTCCAACTCCTGGGCTCAAGCGAGTCTCTTGCCTCCGCTGCCCAAGTAGCTGGGACTACAGGCGCCCGCCACAACGCCCGGCCATTTTTTGGTTGCAGCTGTCATTGTTGCTTGGAGGGCCGGGCTGGATTCGAACCCGCCAGCTCAGGTGTACGTGGCTGGCGCCATAGCCCGCTGAGCCACAGGCGCTGAGCCAGGTCCTCAAGTTTTATAAGGTGAAAATGATGCAGGTTGGTGCCCCCTTCCTATCACCAGTGCTTTCCTTAATGCCTTTGTGAAAGTGCCCTGTAGGCCCTTTGGGAGAACACAAAGGTGTGCTCTGGTTTTACATAACAAATCCACTTTAGACATTTGCATTTTCTAGAGCCTTCTGTCAAGACAGTCTACTGTATCTTTATTGCATTTTAGTCTCACCTCTGTGTCCAGACTTCAAGGACACATCCTAGCAGTGGATTAGAACTGGTTCCAGGTGATGGAGCAGGATGTTAAACCAGATCATGGGAAAATGTTCTGATGTCAGTAAACTTCTTGGTTATTCAGCTTTACATTCAACTTTCAAAATCACTCTCACACGATCCCCCAGCCCTGCCCACACATGTAGGCAGGCCTTGCAATGCTTTCTTGGGGTACGTTATCTCCTCCCATAGCAGTGACTCTATTTTCTCATTTGGATTGTGCTTAAACTGACTCCAGGTTTCATCCTGGAGGGAGTGAAGGGAGACAATGTTCTCGAGGAAAATAAGGCCTCAGGTGAGGCCTTGTCGCTCTTTCTAGGTGAGGGGAGAAATTCCCTGGCTAGAAGAGAAATTGCTTTCTCAAAGCAATTCTCAAAGGGAAAGGAAGTTTCTCATTAGTCTGAAGATTTAGTGGATACAGAGTGTTCCAAATTTTCAGGCTTATCCACCAAAACGTCCCCATCCTGGGTTTCTGGATCCCCCTCTTTCTCTATCAGGGCTCTGTCTTTGGTGTAGGAAAGTGCTGAAGCTGAAGCTGTGTGTTCAGTCTTCTTTGTAGCTCTGTTACCCTTATTGTTAAAGCAGGGGCTGTTTTCCAGCACAGCCTGCACTCTGGCTATGGGAGACAAGCCGTATCTCCTGGCTTAGACACAGCCAAGGAGACATTTTTACTTTCACAGTGTCAGCAGAAAAGAAGCCCTACTCTGTAAATTAATTAAAGAAGTTCATTCTTAACTAAATTTGATGACCAAGACCCAAAGTCACACCCAAGAAGCCTTGAGCAAGTAGAATCACAGCGGCGGGGTTGCAGTTTTGTTTTATACATTTCAGAGAGACACAGATTACAGGTAAAGTCAGAAATCAACATGTGGAAGGCATAGCTTGGTTTGACCCCAAAGGGTGGGACATCTCAAAGTGTGGGCTTAGAGGTTATAGGTGGGTTTAAAGATTCTTTAGTTGACAATTGGATGGAAGAATTAGGCTGTGTCTAACAGACCAGGAGTCAGTGAAAAGGAATGATTGAGTTAAGATAAAGGTCTGTTAATAAAAGACAAACGATCAGACATATGCCCAGATCCAAGTGGTTTATTGTGTTTTTTTTTTTTTTTTGAGACAGAGACTCAAGCTGTCACCCTGGATAGAGTGCTGTGGCATCACAGCTCACGGCAGCCTCCAATTCCTGGGCTCAAGTGAGTCTCCTGCCTCTGCCTCCCCAGTAGCTGGGACTACAGGCGCCTGCCACAACGCCTGGCCATTTTTTTTTTTAGGTTGCAGCCACCATTGTTGTTTGGTGGCCCGGGCTGGATTCGAACCCACCAGCTCAGGTGTATGTGGCTGGTGCCTTAGCCCATTGAGCCACAGGCGCCTAGCCGGTTTGTTGTGTTTATTGAGGACCTGAGGTATGCATAGCCTTAGGCCTGTTAATGATTCACAAAAGACATCTCTAAGAAGGGAGGGGAACAGACTGAGCAAGTCTGATCTCCTTGCTCATGACCAGCAACTCAGTTTAGGGCTCCCCCTGGCCAATCCTGGGTCCAGTTAGTCAGCTGCTTTTGGGAGGAGCCTTAAGATTTTATTTTAGTTCACAACAGCTTGTCTTGAAGTTGATAGTTGCATAACTTGAGCCTCCCTTTTTTGTTTTTCCAAAGTGTCTATAGCTTTAACAAAAGCTGGATACTCTGTGCTTCTTAAAACTACCATTGTTCCTACCATTCAAGGATCCCACTACCACATAAACCAATGCTTCACATGTCACCTGTGCTTCAACCAACTTGGTAATCCTGGTGCTGGTGCATGCCAGTTTATTACCACCTCATTACCAGCAATGAATTTTTCATCACTCTCTGATCCAGTCCCAACAGTCCCATGTAAAGGGAGTGTTTTCAGGGGTCACTTATGGATTCTACTGTCTTAACTTGGGTTTTTCTGAAAAGTGAGATCCTGAGGAAAGGGCTTGGTTTTAAGAAGTGACTCTAGGCGGCACCTATGGCTCAGCGAGGAAGGCGCCAGCCCCATATACCATAGGTGGTGGGTTCAAACCCAGCCTCGGCTGAAGTGCAAAACAGAAAAATAGCCGGGCGTTGTGGTGGGTGCCTGTAGTCCCAGCTACTCGGGAGGCTGAGGCAAGAGAATTGCCTAAGCCCAGGAATTGGAGGTTGCTGTGAGCTGTGTGACGCTACGGCACTCTACTGAGGGCAATAAAGTGAGACTCTGTCTCTACAAAACACACACACACACAAATTGTTAAACACTTGTAGTCCTCCCTTCCCCCGAA
>CAUYRH010059589.1:0-18014 GCA_963574655.1 Perodicticus potto | reverse complement strand
ATACAGTCCATTCATGGAATTGAGGCCTAGGAAATTCACAAGAAATTGACCTAGGCATAGGAAATGGGGGTTCCACATTTAGTCCTAAGTGTAAAGTGAAGGAGACACCAAGGCACAGGTGTCTCCTCAGCAGTTGTCCAGACTTTTGGGCTATTGGAGCCTCTGGTGGGCATTGGAGGTCTCCCTCCTTGCCTGTCATCCAGCCCGCTGGCTCTTCAGCTGGCTGCCGCAGCACCAACACCACCAAGGAGGAGGCGGCAGGTCTGCCAGCTCCACTGAGCTGGCTAGGGCACCGGATGTCCTGCATCAATTCTCCCTCTCTGAGTAGAAACCCTAACTGCTGTTAGGGAAAAAGGGCGAAGACTCGATCTAACTGCTTCCTGCTGAATCGGGCAATGATAGAAGGGGGCAGTTAGGGTTTCTCTGGAGGGAGAGTGATACAGGGGTTCATGGACTGGGACCATCTTTATGGTGTGTGGCTTGATGACCTTTCTGGAAAACATAAGTCTGATTAGTGTAATCAGTAATAGGCAAAGGTAGAACAGCATCAGGTCAGAAGCACTTATTCAGTGATGCTAAAAGAAAACCATATTAGGATTTTTCTAGCTGTTCCCTAATTAGTAACTTCAAACTTTCTTTTGGCTCACAAGTGTAGGTGGTCTGTGGTTGGCTGTCTTCATTGCCTGCCTCCATAGAAGATGGAGGCTGTATTTGGATTTATAAAAATGTTTTTAAATAAAAAAGAAAGATAAGATGGCAAGTATACAGTATACGTCTTATTCACGTTAAGAAAAGGGAAGAATGTGTATGTGTTTATTTCCATATACCTAGGATATCTCTGGATGATATATAAGAAACTGGACACATTGGGTTGCTCCCAGGGAACACTGGACAATGAGGTGCAGAAGAAGTAAACAGGATTTCAGTTATGTATTCTTTTGAGCCAATCCATTTATTATAAAAAAAAGTAAAAGAAGACTCTATGTATTTATAGAAAATAATCTCTAAGTTGCATTTTTGAGTGAAAAATCCAACGTAAATAAGTGTGCCTGCCCTTCATTTACAAAAAAAGATACGGGGGTGTTGAGGGGAAGAATTTATGTGTATCTTTGTTTCCAAGTGCACAGATATCTCTTAAAGAATACTTAAGAAACTGGCCACATTGATTTGCCTCCAGGGAGAAAAGTAGGCAGGAGGGGACAAAGTTGGGAGGCAGCCTTTCACTATTATTTATTGTACCTTTTAAATTTAGACTATGTGAATCTATTTCTTTTTTTAACAGTATAAAGGAAATTGAAAAAAATGAATCCTAAAAAACGCTTTCCCTTTGTACATTTTTTCCCCCTCTAAAATATTTGGCAGCTTTCCAGCTAGCTACTCTCTGACTAAAATCCAAATTTCTTAACTTGACATTTTGGTGCTTTTTATAACTTGATCTCATTATTTCTTGCCTGGAGCTTTCTGTTCTACCTAAAGCATTTTGCTCTCTTTTCCCTCATGATGTACACTTCCTGGCATTTCTTTCTTCTTCTCTTCCTTTTCTCCAGTTATCAAAAATCAGCTCAGGCTCACTTCTAGTTTTCCTCAAATTCTCTAGCCTTTTATGACTTGTGTGTTCTAAACCTCTATAACAATATACGGTCTGCCCTACACAATGGGCCCTTATCCCATGCTCTCTTGTCTTATATTGGCTGTGTGTCCTCTGCTCCCAAATAGGATCCTCAGGTCCTCCTGGAAAGTGGTTGGGTATGACAGTTTCCTCAAACTCCCTTTTCCTAGATGAGACTGAGCCTTGGTTGATGTCCCAGGGATGCTTTTTGACTGATCTCTTCTTTGTGGGAATTTTATTTCATGCATATGCTTGCCTGATGTGCTTAAGAATTCCAGGCTGTGTCACAGCAATAAGAAGTTGCTTATGAGCTCAAAAATACCCCAGCAGAAAAAAAGAGATTGAGGTAAGAGTTAAAACCCAAGAAAGCACATGGTGTCTGAATATTGATATGTTTTAGAATATGTAACATTTCTAAAAAACAAGATGCATGATAAAATTTTTCCTCTTTTTCATTTGGCTCATCTATTTGATTGCATTTGGGAAACTAGGGCTCTTGTTCCTGGTAACCACAGAGAATTAATTAGCTTTTATGATATGTTATTAGCCAGTTTTCAAATCCTCATTTTAAGTAAAAGACTCCAATCTTGGTAGGTCGGTCTGATTTCAGATCCATGTGACTTCTAATCTTACATTCTTTTCTTCATAGCAACAAAAATTTTTGGGTGGCCTCCACTGTACATCACCTGATGGAGACAAAGTATAAAATGTAACCTTTGGAGACTATGTTCCATTATTCCCATGTTGCATATTCCATCTTCTCTCCCTTCCCAACATTGTGGCTGTGTATGTAGTAGATGCAGCCAGTTCTCAGAAGGTTCCACATAGGTAGCCTTAGCATTAGAAAAAGAAAAAAACTTGTGAAAAAGGTTAATCTTTCAAACTGAAACTAGTAAAAATGAAGAAACAGTAATAGTTTTAGTTACATTTAATTAACTCTTTTCTTAGCTAGGCACTATATTTGAGGCACATTATCTATTTGCATTTACAATGACTAATGGAGATGGGCATTTTTGTTGTCCTATTTTTCAGATGAGAATAGAGACTCAGAGAGGTTGAACAACTTTTTTTATTGAGACAGTCTCACTCTATTGCCCTGGCTAGAGTGCTGAGGTATCCCAGCTCACAGAAATTTCAAACTCTTTTTTTGTTTTTGTTTTTGTTTTTGAGACAGAGTCTCACTTTGTTGCCCTGGGTAGAGTGCTGTGGCATCATAGCTCATAGTAACTTCAAACTCTTGGGCTCAAGTGATTCTCTTGCCTCACCCTCCCAAGTAGCTGGGACTATAGGTGCCTGCCACAATACCCAGCTTTTTTTTTTTTTTTTTAAGAAACAAGGTCTTGCTCTTGCTCAGGCTGGTCTTGAACCTGTGAGCTCAGGCAATCCACCCACCTTGGCCTTCCAGAGTGCTAGGATTATAGGTGTGAGCCCCATGTCTGTCAAAGTACTGGTGGAGTTGATTTCTTGTGAAGCCTCTCTTCCTGGCTTGTAGACGGCTGTCAATTGGTTGTGTTCTCACATGGCCTTTCCTCTGTGCATGTGAAAAGAGAGATATCTTTGGTGTCTCTTCTTCTTCTTATAAGGACACAAGCCCCATTGGATTGGGACCCCTCCATCATATATCACTTTCTTTTAATTGCCTACTTATAAGATCTTATCTCCAAATAAGAGCTTCAGTATATGAATTTTGAGGGAGACACAATTCAGTTTCTAACAGGTAGTTACTCTCTTCTCATTTTACAGATGTGAAGTAGATATCAAAAAGGATTTGTTCCTGTTCTATGACATGTGGCTGTGCAGTCAGAAATAGCCTCTACTTTTATTTCCACTGGTTTCTTTCTTTCTTACAATCTAAACAGCTCAACCATTTAATCCTTTGTAGAAGTATTTTTTTCTGATAAACACAACCATAGCATCTGTTCCTTGAATAGTGCTGGTGAAACTCTGACAGTTGATTTATTTTCACCCTGGCCTCACCAGAAACCAACTCCACCAGCACCTTTATCTTAGACTTGGAGTGTCCAGAACTGTGAGAAATAAATTTTTGTTCTACAAGCCATCCAATCTTTGGTATTCTGTTGTGGTAGCCCAGTCTGACTAATGTGTTACCTAACAGAGTTGTACATGAGAAGAATTAAATTACCTTTATGACTTTACATCTTCTTTTTTACCTTTTTTAAAAAATTCCAAAATCTATTTTATTTTTTTAAAGTTTGTGTGCAATTTATTTTATTTTATTTATTTTGAGACAGAGTCTTACTATGTTGCCCTCAGTAGACTGCTGTGGTATCACAGCTCACAGCAACCTCAAACTCTTGGGTTTAACCGATTCTCTTGCCTCAGCTTCCAAGTTGCTGGACTCCAGGTGCCTGCCACAATGCCTGGCTATTTTTTTATTGTACTTGTCATTGTTTTTTTTTTTTTTTTTTTTTTTTAGCAGGCCCAGGCTGGTGTATGTGACTGGTGTCCTAACCACTGAGTATGTGACCAGCACCCTAGCCACTGAGCTATGGAGTCCAAGCCAAGAAATTTTTAAATTTTAAATTTCACAATTATCTGAGACCATGGGGTTATACTGTAATTAATTAATTCTACTTTTCTGACTTGGTGCCCATAGCTCAGTGGGTAGGGTGCCACCCACATACACTGAGGCTGGCAGGTTCGAACCAGCCTGGGCCCGCTAAAAAACAATGATAACTACAACAAAAAAATAGCCAGGTGTTGTGGCGGGCTCAGCTACTTGGGAGGCTGAGGCAAGAGAATTGCTTAAGACTTTAAAGTTGCTATGAGTTGTGATGCCACAGCACTCTACTGAGGGTGACATAGTGAGACTCTGTCTCAAAAAAAAAAAGAAAAAAAAATTCTACTTTTCTCATATCAGGGAACAGATCATGTCATAGCTAGATTTACCAACTAGAGAGAACAAAGCTGGGGAATGTTAACTCTGGGGTGGGATTATCTTGTTGCCCTCTCACAAAAAAAGCATTTTGCTCTCCATTTTCATGGTTTGACATCATCATAACAATATTCTCTGCCTCATGGTTTCTGCCTACTTCTGGCTTTTACTGTTTTGTGTCTTCTCTTCTACCTAAGTAGCTTCAGCCAAACTGTTATTTCTTTCTCTCTTGAATACAAATCTCACTTAGAGAGGATCTGATTGGTTTGGCCAGTTAGCATCCCTGAAGATCACCAGCCAGCTTTTGGTCTATGTGTCATCCCAGTACAGTAAGAACAGTTCTCTTATCTCTCATAGGTCAGGAAAGTATTCTTTGAGAACACACGAGGGCTTTTCATCTGGTGCTATACTTACTTCTCACCTATAGGGCAATACGATGTTTTAGGTAACACTGAGGTTATGCAGAAAGACTGCCTGGAGTTAGACCCTGCCTCTATCTATCACATGACCTTGGGCAAAAAAGTTGACATTGGTTCTTCATGCTTCAGCTTTCTCATCTATAAAATGAGGGTGCTAATATAATCCCTACCTCACAGGGTTGTCAAGATTGAGTGAGTTAATGCATGTGAGGACTTAGCACAGTGAATTTATATTGGAGCAAGCACCCTGTAAGTATAATTATTATTTATAATTGGTCACCTGATTGTTCTTGCCCACCAGGAAGGAGAATGACAGTTCTTATGCTAAGGATATTTCTAATTGTAAGTTTATAAACAAGCGTTTTAAGGCCAGTTGCAGTGGCTCATGCCTGTAATCCAAGCACTCTGGGAGGCCAAGTCAGGTGGATTGCTTGAGCTCACAGGTTTGAGACCAGCCTGAACCAAAATGAGACGCCATCTCTAAAAATAGCTGGGGGCTGTGGCAGGTGCCTGTAGTCCTAGTTACTTGGAAGGCTGAGGCAAGAGAATCATTTGAGGCTAAGAGTTTGAGGTTGCTGTTGCTGTGAGCTACAATGCCACGGCACTCTATCAAGGGTGAGAAAGTGAGACTCTGTCTCAAAAAATTAAAATAAAAATAAATAAAAATAAAAAATAGACATAAATAAGTATTTTAGGTATTTATTTTGGGATAATTAAGTAGCATGTCAACCACAGGTTTGTTTCTTCTGAAATTAATTGACCAATTCCACAAATGTTATAAATATAGTCATTGGGGATATAAAATTAGTGAGACTGAATCTGCCTGTAGCCCTTTAGGGGAGATAGTCAAGTAAATAAATAAAGTAAGGCAGCTTGAGATGGTAGCAGGAATGAGATAGAATGGGGCCACCAAGAAGGAAGGGCTCAAATTGCTCTGGGCAAGGGCAGATCAGAGGAGATTACATTTTGGAGGAGGTACTTGACTGGACTTTGTAAACGAAAGAGGCATAGGAAGACATTTCTGGCAGAGTTAACACAGAGATGAGAGACAGTATGGTGCCTTCAGGGACCATGTAGTTATGCAATGAATATTTTATCCTTTAACCTAAAGGCAATGGGGAGGCCTTTGAGGATGTTATTTTGTTTTAAAATATACCTTTTTTTAATTATTAAATCATAGCTGTGTATAATCATTGGGTATAATGCACTGGTTTCATATACAATCTGAAATATTTTCATCAAACTGTGTAACATAGCCTTCATGGCATTTTCTTAATTATTGTATGAAGATATTTGTATTCTGAATTTAGTAAGTTTCACCTGTACCCTTCTGAGATGCACCGTAGGTGTGGCCCCACCAATTACCCTTCCTCCACAGATCCTCCCTCCTCCCCTCCCCTCCCTTGCCCCTTTCCCCTTTTCTTGTGCTATAACTGGGTTATAGCTTTCATATGAAACCTTTAAATTAGCTTCATAGTAGGGCTGAGTACATTGGATACTTTTTCTTCCATTCTTGAGATACTTTGCTAAGAAGAATCTGTTCCAGCTCCATCCATGTAAACATGAAAGAGGTAAAGTCTCCATCTTTCTTTAAGGCTGCATAGTATTCCATGGTATACATGTAACACAATTTATTAATCCATTCGTGGGTCGATGGGCACTTGGGCTTCTTTCATGACTTGACAATTATGAATTGGGCTGCAGTAAACATTCTGGTACAGACATCTTTGTTATAATGTGATTTTGGGTGTTCCGGGTGTATACCTAGTAAAGGAATTATAGGATCAAATGAAGGTCTATTTTTAAATCACTAAGTATTCTCCAAACATCTTTCCAAAAGGAACGCATTAGATTGCATTCCCACCAGCAATGTAGAAGTGTTCCCTTTTCTCCACATCCATGCCAACATCTCTGGTTTTGGGATATTGTTATGTGGGTTAATCTTACTGGAGTTAGATGATATCTCAAAGTAGTTTTGATTTGCATTTCTCTGATGATTAAGGATGTGAGCATTTTTTCATGTGTCTGTAGGCTGTGCACCTGTCTTCCAGCAGTCTCCAGTAATTTCTTAATTTCTTTTCCTAGTTGCTATTGCTTCTTTCCTCCCCCTCCCCCTTTTTTCCTTCTAACATAATATTGTAACTGGCTGGCAAAGGACAGTTAAACATCCCTCTGGATTCTGCTTACAGGAGACAGTTTGAAAATTTCATATAGTGATTAGGTAAACATCAATAAGGATATTTCTCCAACACATGCATTTTTTTCGTCAGTTCACTAAGTGTATCCAAATTCCTAGATAGTGTCAGCACACAGAGAAGAAAAGGACTGGCTGTGGCCTTGAGTATTTTACATTCTGTCATGTGTGATATACTTGTTTGTTTTAAGGAAGGGTACGAAACCCCTTATGCTGTGTACAATATGAAGGATTTTGTGATGCCATCTAATACCCATGAGAGGAAATGTTATGGGAACATTTAAAAACATGCATTAGTCGTGGGCATGCAATAAAAGTAAAATATGTAATGAAATGTGGAGTGTTTTTAATTCCCACATTTTAACGTAAATGGTTATTAGTGGTTTGAGGTAACTAATAAAAGTTTATGAAAAAATGCTTTCAGTCATGAATTATTAACAGTTATCAGCCTACTCTTCACTCAAAGCCTACCAGATTCAGTTTGCTTCAGAAATTTACTTTTTTCAAAGTTGGACTTTTATTTTACCACCAACCCTTGGAGTCATGTTATGATAACTGTGAAATAGCACAATGTATGGCTTTTAACTGTGACTCATGGCGCGGTAGAGCTGAGAAATGTAAATGCCTTCCTTGTGTCTTCCCAGGGGAGGAACTGTGCTCAGGCCTCAAGCGAGGCTGCACCGTGGAATGTCCCTTCGGTTTCCAGACTGATGCCCACAACTGTGAGATCTGTCAGTGCCGCCCACGGCCCAGGAAGTGCAGACCCGTCATCTGTGACAAACATTGCCCACTTGGATACCTGTACGTATTCCCTAATCCAGAAGACCGACTTTTAAGCATAACTCAGTGAAACAGTCTTACCCTTTTTGTTAGATGTTTGTGTGTTTGTGAATGAGTCGATGGTGCCTGAGTCTAGAAAGTCCAAAATATCTGTACTTGTTTCATTACCTGATTCAGAAGGCAAGGGAAGGATTGTTTCTCCAAAGGTAAGAATCAAGGTTTATTTCCACTTTTTAATGGAAATAGGCAAGACACAACTTCTGTGCCTATTACATGAGACTCCCCAAAGCCAGGTCCATTAGATGCTACCAGAGGGCATGAGGGATGGTATTTGTCCTGATGTCCCAGTGTTACACGTGCTGCAACTTTTCACAGCTGTCCCCGGGACTTGTTTGTGATAATTTATTTAACCCATTCTTTGTGATCAGTCAGCAGCCACTCATTTGCAACACCAGCATCCTGCCATGCCTAAATACCTTACCTTGCAGCCAGTCTGCATCTCATAATGTTTCTTCTTCATGTAACAGTAGATTTTATGAATTTTTTTGAAGATGAAGACCATGACTTATATTTTTAAATAGTCTTTATTGACTCAAACTCCCTGAAAATCTACATTATTCCAGGGGGAAATAGACATTTCACACATTTGTTTCTTTAGTGTCTGATATTAGCTTCTGTTTCTGCCCTTCTATCAACGTGGTCCCTTAAAAAAATCACTTTTCAGAATCTTGCTTTATTATTCTTTCCATTTCAATCTTTCCATCTTTCCAGTTGGCTATATTTATGTAGTGCTAGTAATTGTAAGGGACTAAGATTCATCATCTCTTGTTCATCTTCTTTCAGTCATGGTTTTTATTCTTCCTTTTAAAAGATCTACTTTGAGGGATATGGTCTTAATTCTAACTTTAATTGGATAATTAATTTGGGAACATTTTTCTTAAAGATTTCTAAACAGATCATCCTTGTTCTTAATTCTAAAATATGAATATGATACCAATAAAAAGTATTGTTATTTTTTAGCCTAACTTCTGATGTAAAGTATGATTATCACAATAGTAGCTACAACCACTTGTTACAGTATTGAGACATTTTAGAATCAAGGCTGCATTCCAATCCAACTCTTATCTTGGAGAGGCATTTATTAGAGTAGTATAGATTTCACTTTGTATTACTGTCAGTAGGCACTTTCAGGGAGGACCCAGTTGACCACCATGAACAACTGAGTATTGTGCCAGCTAGAATGTGTTTTAAGGACAGCCTCCGATAAAGAAATCTTGGCCAGACACCTCATGGGAGTGTCAGGATGGAGGCAGCATTGGTGCCCTTTGAATGCACCTGCTGAGTGAACCGTTATTTTATGCATGCAGCAATGCCTACAAAAGGAATGGTTGGATAGACGGATTGATGGAAACAAACAAATGAGCAAACAAAGCAGTCAAAGCCTTGGTAGACCTTAAAAATGACATAATATGTGACATGAGTGTGAATAATTCATTTAATTTATTCTCATTATGTTGAAGTAAATAAGTAGACTCTTGTGTACAGTTCTCATGTCTTGTAGCAAAATGCAATTTAATTGTCACCTGGCCACGCGTTACTTGTCAAGGATTTCCCACAGGGATGTCTTCTTTTAGAGCCCCTTCATTTGTCCAAGATGAAAAAGAATAGGTTTTTTTTTTAGTTGAACACCACTGTTGGCAGTTAGTGTTATGAAACATGAAGATAAATAGAGTAACTTCTCCTTCTCGGAGGCCCAAGAGGCCAGGCAGGGCAAAACCTCTGCTGAAGATGCTGAGCCCGGGAAGAGTCCCCGGGCCTTCAGCTGGTGAAGGGAAAGAGGGTTGGGTGGTAAGTTCCTTTGGTAACAGGCATGTCATTCTCCTTTTAGAGAAAATAAGGAAATGTTTTTTGGTAAGAATTTTTTACCCAGAAATTCTCTACTTAAACTACTGTGATGTGTTTTATAAATACATATTTATTTACTTAACGTTATCTTTCTGATGGGCAGAAAATGTAGGCACTCCAGCCGTTTAGCCTTTTTGAATGGAGAATTTTAAAACTGATATTCTTGTCTACTTAGACCTGATGAAGTCGTTGCTAGACATTGACTGTAGACTTTATTCTTTATCAAGATTTATGTAGCCTTTCTAGGTCTGTGGATCCTTAAGTTTCTCTTTCTTCTACATATCTTCTATAAGGTTTAGTAAGTATTTTATTAAAACCTTTACTGATGTCTGGAATTTCTCAGAGAATGTGGTCATGTGAAGGAGGCTGTAGCCCTAACAAAGGGACTTGACCCCTAATGCTCATCTCCAACATTAACCAATATATATATCCTTCCCCTTCCTATTCACGGAGTTGCACAGTCATCTGTTCATATCGTGGAGCACCACTCTTCCTAATTAAATCGACAGTCATGTCATTGGGAAGTTGCTCAATCATTTGTTTATATTGTGGGCACCACTCTTTCTAATTCAATCAACAGTCATGTCCTTGGGATTCTGACAGCCACATCCCAGAAGCGTGTAAGTGCATGGACAGTTCTCAGCCTTGGTCCTGGGAGGGTGGCGGTCATGGCTTTGGGGAGCTAATTACCCTTCACCCCAGGAGTCTTTGAGAACAGAAGTCAAGTCATTCTGCTTAATAGCAATATCACTTTATTGAACTGTGATCTGAGCGCTTGGGCATCATTTGAGACTTCTTGGTTTTCTGACCTCTGACAAAATTTTAATTACCTAGGAAGAATAAGCACGGCTGTGACATCTGTCGCTGTAAGAAATGTCCAGAGCTCCCATGCAGTAAAATCTGTCCCTTGGGCTTCCAGCAGGACAGCCACGGCTGTCTTATCTGCAAGTGCAGAGGTAAGTGTGAACACACAGCCCTTCCGCTCGAGGCAGCGAGGGCATCAAAACAAAGAGCAGAAGGACGTCCTGTTAATGAAATGGTTTAAGTGACTACCACCTACTCTGACTCAAATGTCGCTTTCTATATGGCCCTGCCCCATAGGACTCCCATTTCCTTTCCTCCTAATGGAATAAAAGCTCAGAATGCAATCGGAAGTAAGCACATGAGGGCAAGCACATTTGACCAAAGTAATCACTTTGTGCCTCTTCATTTATCTTGGGATTTTTAGCCTAAAGCACAGTTACCTTGACCTCCATAGAGTCCCCTCTGTTTAGGACTGAGATTAATAAGATCAATACCGTAAAGATCCCATTCCAAACTCCTGAGGGTGCTCATGTATGTCTTGGTGCAAGTTTTCCATGAGAATTCAGACTTTGGGGGAATAAGGGCATGCCAGCCTACATCTGTGTATAAGCACAAATTCGGGCAGTCCTGCTGCCTGAAACATCCTGCCCAGCGGGACATCCCAAAACCCACTGGGCAGGCAGCCTGGCTGCCGTTTCGGCCCTTACCCTAGCCCCACCCCCACCCCCTGTCCCAGTGTCTTGTACCTGTCAGTATGATCCACAGATTAAGCAATAAAAAATTGTTAAGGTTCCATAATTTTTCAAAATTGGACAGTTAACACCTTAATGGTGTTTTAGGGGTTCAGAGTAAACAAAAATCTAGTCACTGCTTTAATTGTTCTACCAGAACAAAGTTCTACTAATGGCCAAGGGCCTGGCATTTCTCCACTGGAGGAAGCTTCCAGAGTGATTATTCTGCATATGTTAAACATACATGCACCATCCCTTAAAAAAAAATAAATAAATAAAAAGATCAGTGCTTGTTTATTGTAGAAAATAGGAGAAAGTAGTGTGGAAGGAGGAAAAAAAAATCAGCTATCATCTCACCAGTACGAGAGAGAGTATTTGCAGGCTTTTTCCCTAACTCTTCTCTTTTTTTAACTTTGAGAGCATATTTTGGACATTTTCCCTGTCACCAACTGTCCTTTGCAGACGAGATTTTGGTGTCTGGGTCCAGTCTGTGCAGGGATGCTACAATGCAGGCTGTTTCTCTCATGCAGTAGCTGCTTCTTTACCAGCTGCCTTCTGTCTGTCCAGAGGTCCCTGCTTCAGCCGGGCCACCTGTCCTGTCAGGCACTTGTCTGTCCATGGATGGCCATCATCATAAAAATGAGGAAAGCTGGCATGATGGGTGCCGGGAATGCTACTGTCACAATGGACGGGAAATGTGTGCCCTGATCACCTGCCCGGTGCCCACCTGTGGCAACCCCACCATTCATCCTGGACAGTGCTGCCCGTCATGTACAGGTAAAAGCTGGCTTCTGCCTGTTTGCTCCATAAGCAAATGACTTCTGCCTTGCAGGGCCTTGTAACTGGGGAAGACGCAGGGGATGACCCCTGGAACACTTTTCAGCCACAAAATCAGCCGAGCACTGTAAATGATGAGCCAAAGCCCAGATAAAATCCTAAAGCTCTGGAAATGATTCTCCTTATTTTTTGAATGGTTTTCTCAATTGTATCAGTCTTCAAATGCCGTTCTTGTGAAGATTTGTGGGCTTATGTTCTGAAATTCAAGCTCTCCATTTTTACTGCTAGTGTATTAAGGCTGAATGTCTTGGTTAATTTGAGGGGATTGGTGCTAGTTTTATTCCATAAAAGCTCATCGAGCATAAAGTAATATTTGAGAGCGAGAGAATTATTGAACTCTGTAGCTGTTGCTCTTTTTTTAAATTAATTGACATGCAGCACTCTTGCCAAATGGAGAAATTTAGGGTGACCACACACATCTAAACAGTTAAAATCATAATGGTGGTAATCAAGATAAGTTACTAGAAGATCAGAACAGATTTGTATTTCACAGGGGTCTGAATTATGGTTGTCAATAACAGTAATTATTGCCATAATCCCTCATCTGGTGCCTTTTATCCAAAGAGTTCAACATAGTTCTATTTCTATTATTCCTCCCTCTGTGTAGGCCTTTTGTGTCAGGGAAAAATAGATAGTTTTTCATTTGGAAAACAGACACAGAAAGATTAACTCTCTTGCCTAAAGTGAAATAGCATGTCAGCCAGGGAGAAGTGAAGTCTCTTGATTCTTGCATATGTTTATTTTAAAGAGTAAACGAGCTGTCAGATTTTGGAGTCCTGATGGTTTCTTCTCTGGGCAATCCTGATCTTGTATCTCCCTGTGATGGATCTGCCTGGGCAGAGCGTGTAGTCAGGAGCATGAGGCCTGGTCCTTTTGCAACAAGGCAGAAGGAAGTTGGCCTTGTCTGCTGTGGGAAGATGTGACAGAGGAACGCCTGAAGTCCTCTTCAGCTCTGAGATTCTGCACACCTCAATAATTACAGTGTCAAAGTGACAGGCAGCGCCCATATTCCTGCAGAGAACCACATTACAATGCAAAAGAGATGACTTGTCTTGTTTCTTCCTAGTTCAGCAGATGTATATTGTATCAAAACTTGCCTTTTCTACATTATTTCGCACTTCTGGCATCCACTGTTTCTGAAGGTAAATGAGCAGTTGAGTGATAGAACTGTGTTGACTCTTCAGAGGGGGGAAAAGTCATTTGTTCCCGTGAATACTGTTACAGGTGTGAGAGTGTAGAGTGTGAATTTGCACTTGGGTCTCTGCTAATCATGCCTCAGTGAAGAAGTGTAAGAGTCAGATAGTGGAAACGCAAAGACATTACTATGAACGGATAAAGTCAGCGGAACCAGAAATATTTTTCTGTTGTAGAGTTAGGATACATTCTTACATAAACACATATGGAGTTCTTGACATATTACTGTGGGTATGTGACTATTTAGATACACATACATAAAAACACATTTATATATATGCTTGTGAAGATTCCAAAAATCTTTGGTAGATTGCCACATGAGGATTCTTCTGCTAGAGCCCCCCAAGCTGTTGTATGCATGGAGGCTTACCTTAAAGGGTAGTTTTCCCCTCTTCCACTCCAGGGTCAGCTGTTTTTCTTCCTAGGCTGATTGAGCAGCTCCTGGACTCACCAATAGATTATTTACCAAATGACTCTTGTCTCTCAGATCTTTTTCTCTCTTTCTCACCATCTACCTTTCACATTCCCTTTTGTCTCATCTGTCCATTCCTTCCTGTGTTTTGTCTTAAGACTCATTGTGGAGTAAAGGACGAGCAAGTAAGGATTCCTGCACACACACGCACCCTCTCTCTCCTGACCCCTTCCCTGTATGCCAGGACAGTGATTGTCCTCTCTGAGCCCTTTTTGAAAACAATAAGATAGGCTTTGCCCGACATTAGTTTATTGATGCTCTTTGGGACAACTTTTTCTTTCTCTATAAACCATAAGAAATGCACTTTTATCATCTCGTTCCAGCTCAGCTTTCATTCTAACTGTCTTCTTTTCAGCTGTTCGTAAGCTTGTTTCGCTTGTGTGTGTACGTATTGAATAAAGCCAGTTGTTTGTGTGTCCCCTTGTTGTAACTTCCAGTCTTTACTAAGTCCCTTAAGATAAAGCTGACAAGCTATGCCCTTAACTGGGGTGACTTTGTGACTCTCGTGCTGACCACTACTTTACCAGTTCACTCAGGAGAGTTCGGCTCTGAGGGTCTCCACAGGAGATAGTGTAGCTCCCCCAGGAGCAACTTCCGCTGACCTCCAAGCATGAGCTGGCCGTGATGTTTCCAGACTATTTCTCAGC
Organism: Perodicticus potto; assembly: GCA_963574655.1. NCBI lineage: Eukaryota > Metazoa > Chordata > Mammalia > Primates > Lorisidae > Perodicticus > Perodicticus potto. The sequence continues at coordinate 3,526 of CAUYRH010059589.1, read as the reverse complement.
AGGATTCATCACTGTCGACACCTTCTTGAAGTGCTTGTTGTATCTGGATTACAGCGATATGGTTAAGGTCTTCATAATTCTCATTTTGCCAACACAACTTCAGGGCAACTCCCAGTACCTCTCAACGCGTTTTCAGCATTAAGTTCCCTTTCTATCAATATCACCCCACCAGCAGATCAAAACCTCCTCTCCTCTGGGGAAAGAGCTCATAGTTATCATCAGCCTCTCAGCGTTTACCTCCCCAGATGGTGATACTGCCAAGCAGACGTGTAGTGGTGGGCGAGGGCTGCCGGCTTCCACTGGGGTGTGGCCTGCTCGGCAGCAGGGTGTATTAACAAGCATAAAAGTACTCAGGATCCCAAAAAGAATGAAGCGTGTAGGGCATTGATCACTTGGAAGTTGTATTTAATCTGGAGGCATAGCCACGATCCAGACTACTGTAGACTTGGGTTCACCATCCCATATCTGCTGTTCTTACTGTGAGCCCTTAGTTTCCTCATTAGTACAGTAGGATAATAGCACCTGCCTTTCAAGGTCCGATATGTAAGGAACAGATGAAATGACACACGTAAAGTACTTAGCAAGGAAATAATTGGATGAGAGCAAGCATCCAGGAAGGGAGAGATCTTTATTCCAGACAGTTCCTACACATTCCCAAGGAAGCCCATCTTCTCTTTCTTTAGAGTGGGAGTCCCCTCCCTGTCATTTAATTCTCCCTTTGAATTCTCTCATTACTACTGACATCCTGAGATTAGCTCTTTTGCCATTATCTTCTATAGTATTTCTGCACATTGAATCTTTTCTTCATTATCCTCTTGGTAAGAGTAGAGTGAAATACTCTTTGGCCAGTTCATCTTTTCTGTCCCTCAAGGCAGACAGCGTCAGGTTCTCCCAAGAGTTGGAAAGACTGCAGATGAATAATGTCTTGCCTGTCTGATTTCGTGTCCTCCCCCAGATGACTTCGTGGTGCAGAAGCCAGAGCTCAGCACTCCCTCCATTTGCCACGCCCCAGGAGGAGAGTACTTTGTGGAAGGAGAAACGTGGAACATTGACTCCTGCACTCAGTGCACCTGCCACGGGGGACGGGTGCTGTGTGAGACCGAGGTGTGCCCACCACTGCTCTGCCAGAGCCCCTCACGCACCCAGGACTCCTGCTGCCCTCAGTGTCCAGGTAACCAGTGCTGTGCATCTTGCACTTGGCAGGGAAGGGCCCCGCTCCGGGCGTCGTCGTTCCGCCTGACCAGCAGGTCATGGGGAGCCACATGCGGGATTGTGCCAAACCTGGTCCCCCATCAGGGCATGCAGACTACCTCTGAAACCCGTTCTGTTTTATCAGCCACGTATTTATGCAGTTGATAAGCCTTGCACCTGAGATGACTTTGAAGACAGTTTCTTTCTACCTTTTATCCCCCTTGACCCTCTGTCTCAAACTCAAGGAACAGACCTAAGTAGAGACGGTCCCACTGCAGCAAATTAGCCTCATGATTTTGAATGTGAAAAGTCACCTTTGTCTGTAACACATGTGAAGAGCAGTTAATAAACAATAATGTAAGTAAAAATCCTTGAAAAGTGTAAAGGCAGTGAAGATACTTTGAAATGTGCGTAATTCCGCCCGCTCACACCTGTAATGATTGATACGTTAAGATTCAGAGTGTTGAGTGACTGGCAGTGCACAAGTATGAGGAGTGTTAATATTTTCTTCTTACTATTTCTCAGATAATGTGACCTTAGCAGGTAAATTTATGGTCTTGGAACAAACACGTTATAATGAAATTTGACAGGATTTTAAACACAAGTTGCTTCTAATTAGTACGAGGATATGACTTTTTAAAAAGATACTTAATTAGAAATACAAAGTTATGAAGTTCACATAACTAGTTATATTTTGTTCTTGCTTATTCTCATTTTTTCAATTTAAATCAATAACCATTTACTTTCAAAGCATATTTTCTTGGAGCATTCTTCTCAGCAAAACACAAACCCTGGTATTTTATTCCTTTTTTAAAAAACATTGGATTATCTAGTTAGCTGGCCAGAATTGGTTGTTCTGTCATTGTACCCAGCATAGACAGTGTCTAAATTTTTCATGAGGTTACATGAGTTGTGTTTTTCAGGCTGCCCAGGTGAACTTCCAGAGATAGCCACGTTGGGTACTGTTGTCATCATGGACCAAGCTCCAGTGTCAGCATCTCAGTACGAGGTCTCTGGTGTAATTTCGCAGCCATGTTACTCTGAGAAGCTTAATTAGTGCAGCATCTTTTCTAGTATAGGAAATAGTTCCTTTGTGTTTTCTTTCTGGGATATGCGTAGCCTAGTCCCCAATCTGTCACCACCTCCATTACTCTCCACAGATCCAAACTCGGCTACTGTTTTTCTGTTAGTATGTAGCCGTGATTCCATTTACATCCTGCCACGGTATTTCTTTATTGGGGGTGATAAGTTTATACCCATTTAGATACTTGTTTTACAAATATTTATGGAGTGCCTGAACTTGGGGACCCTAAGGTTAATGACAACAGATACAACTCCTATCCTGTGGAAAGAAGAGCCAAGCCATCCAATATTCCACATTAAGTGACGTGAGGGCCTTGAAGGGAGGATTTAAGAGCACGTGCAGCCCAGGAAACTAAAGCAGCAGACACCCCTCGTGCCATCTGCTAAGATCGCAGAGTGATGAGCCCAGGAGTCGATTAGAGGAGGTACAATGAAGGAGACGTTTCCAGGCCAGGTCATTGGCCTTACTGGGCTCAGAGGTGCAGCCCACACAGAGGAGAGTGAGGTGGAGCTACAACTCCGGAGCGTGCTAGGTCTTGGTTTGTTAGAACAGGCCGCTTCAAGACAAGTGCATGTGCAGACCCCACAGACTCTGCCTCGGCTCTGGCCCTCCCTCATCACTGCCAGCACGTCTGCACACTCTGGGTCTTTCAGGCTTCAGAAAGAGGCCTCCAGGTTGCAGGGTATTCATTTCTGCTGTCATTTTGTAGCTTCATTGCTGTTGTTCCTTCTTCTTCTAAATCAGTGGTTCTCAACCTTGCTAATGCCGCGGCTCTTTAATACAGTTCCTGTGGGTCGCGACCCACAGGTTGAAAACCGCTGTTCTAAATGTTTAGACACAAGGTTGGGTGTTGCTTGCAAGATGAAGTTAATGTAACTCACTGTGTGGTGAGTTGTAAGGCCTTGTGTGGACAAGAGTGAGTTGTCCTTATTTCCAGCAAAAGCCAAAGTTGGCACTGGGCAATCTCTTAAAGAAAAAATTATCCGGCTCAGCGCCTGTGGCTCAACGGGCTAAGGTGCCAGGCACGTACACCTGAGCTGGCGGGTTTGCATCCAGCCCAGGCCGCCAAACAACAATGACGGCTGCAACCCAAAAAAAAAAAAATGGCCGGGCGTTGTGGCGGGCGCCTGTAGTCCCAGCTACTTGGGAGGCGGAGGCAGGAGACTCGCTTGAGCCCAGGAGTTGGAGGTTGCTGTGAGCTGTGATGCCACGACACTCTACCCAGGGCGACAGCTTGAGGCTCTGTCTCAA